>PVIY010026859.1:0-34857 GCA_004026745.1 Myrmecophaga tridactyla | reverse complement strand
TGTGTGTGTGTGTGTGTGTGTGTGTGTGTGTGTGTGTGTGTGTGTGTGTGTAATTTGCCATTGGGAACAAACCAATTTTGATGAGGAAGTCTGTCTTCCTAAATGCTTCACAAGGAAAGCTGTAGGTATTAAAGGAGTACAATGAATTAACATGGGATCCTTTGGCTCTGACCAGCTGGGGAGGGAATGTGGCAAACAATTTTTTTTTTCCTGCAGATTACAAGGTGATCTATGGGCCTTGGTGGGTTCTGATACAGTTAGGAGCATAGAAGCTTTTCAGTAGTCATCTTTCCAGAACATCTTATTTCTCAAGTTTTGTTGTTTTTTTCTCTTCTCACCTTTAAGTTTGCTGAGACCTTTGCCGAGGACAAATCCGATGGCAAATCGTTCTTCAGGCGGTCTTCCAAATTCACAACGTTTGCTCTATGTGGGGTGGGGGTGAGGTGGGGTGGGATGGCATTAGGAGGGAGGGACCCTGTCAGGAGAGACTGGAAGCTGTGCCAGGCAGCTCAGCCTCAACTTTCCAAAAGCTGCCCAGCTCCTTTGTGGGTTGGACACGGGCCTGACTTGCTCCCGCACTCCCCTATGCTGGAAGGGATGTGGGAACTTATTGGGTAACTTTGCCACATTCGCAACAATTAACAAGGTAATTAAAATGACGCAGATGCTGGTTTTGGACTTTGTGTTTTTTATGATCATTAAAGACAGCGACTTAAAGAAAACTTAATTAAGTCTAATGATGGAGCTTTTCTTCTTGTGAATAGATGGCGGGTTAAACCAATTAGACACATTCATCAAATTCTTTCCACCAACTTCCTAAAAACATTAGGATATGTTCTCTACACAGCACAGAAACTCACACCCTATTAACCACCCAGCGCCCAGGCAGGTGGGTGAGGACGCATCCTGATTCGGGTTAAGGAAAAGCACTCCTTCCATCCCGTCTCAGGAAACTGATTTGCTCATGGGTTAGGGCACATCTACCCTAGGATTTTCCTAGGGCAGCAGGGGTTTCCCTTCCACCCAACTTCTTTCCTGAATAATGGCTCAAAATTAATTAGTTTTCTGTTTTCTAAGCATCTAGTAGAGGTCAAAAGTCTTGGGTGTGGGCATGTTTGCTCAAACCTAATTCTTCTTGGCACAGAATAGCTGTTGATTTAAAAACACTGAAAATAGAAGTTGAATAATATTAATTCTATCTTTGCACTTCCCCCAGAATCTCTTGCAGAGGCCAGGAGCGATGTTTCCAAAGGGCCAAAGTCATCGGCAGGGCAGTTTGGGGGGTGGTGGTGGGGGTGGTGGTGGTGGGAGGGAGTGCAGAGACAGACAAGTGTGGAGGTTGCCACCAAGCATTGAGAGCCCTAACAGCTGCCCTTGGCGGCCAGAGGCCACGGTCCAGACTGGAGCTCGGATGCAGCCTTCCCCGGAAAACTTCAAAAGGAACTTCTGGGGAGTTTTCCGGGGGCTTATGCTGTTGCCTGCCTCCCCTGAAATAGGAATTCCATCTGTTGGCTCAGGGCTCGCGGGCTTACTATTTGAGTAAGACCTTTCCACAGCCATGAAAGTGGTAGGTAGTGCCCAAGCTCCAGGCAAAGAAGGAGAGAAATGATTCTGTACCCTGGGTTCCTACTCAGTGAGGCCACAAATTTCAATAACAGGTGAAAATGCCTGAAATGTGGTTAGAAAACCAATCTTAATATCTAATATGCTTCACTTAACATTTATCTGTGGATTTAATGTCACCTTATATATATATATAAATCACCATATATATGCATATACATATATAATCACTTTATATTTATAAATACGTATCATGGTATTTGATATACATATCACATTATTTGATATACATCGACATGTTTAATATTATTTTTTATATGTGACATATTTATATATATATGAGTACATAAAATTATATATAAAGTATATATGTCTGAAGTAGGTGGTATAAATTATATATAAGGATATATATATGTGTGTGTGTGCGTGAGAATACGTAGAAATAAATATATTAGATGTGTATTGCCATTTGGGAATTATACTGTATATTAAGAGTTTATATCAAGAATGACAAAATTGCATTCAGGGACTTATATTATCTTGAGAGAGGTGTATTTATTATATATTAGGTGACATATACTAGTTAAATACTAGGATGGACATATATATGCTACTTTATTAAGAATGTTTACAGAACATTTTTGACAATGCAGAGTTGAAACTTTCTTCTCTTGACTATTGTTCCTGCATCTACCTTCATGCAAATGAAAAAGTCATACAAATGGTAAACAAACAACAACCCCGCATTTTCTCTTAACCCAGCCAAGCGTGCCTCTTTGCTTCAAAGTTGGTTTCTTCGGTTGTGAATTTGTTTCGGTGCCCTGACCCCCTGCGTGGCGACATTTCGACTTTCGAGGGCGAAACCCCAGCTGGCTGAGACTCCGGGACCCGGGGCGGACAGAAGGCGTGGCTCAGACCTAGTCCCGGACACCAGAAAATATGGTAATTAAATATGAGAAATAATATTCAGCTAGGACCGCCTGGACCACCGGCCCCAGCAACAGCAGTGAGAGGAAGAGAGAGACAGCTGCTGGGGAGTCCTCGCCCCCACTCGATTTCCCAGCACTGAGAGTCGCCCATCCTCCGCAGCTCCCATCCCAGGCACCCTGGAGAGGAGGGGCTCAGAGAGCCCTGCCTTGTCAGTGCGCCATCAATAAAGCACACTGCACCCAGTCCCGCGCCCCCCCCCATTCAAAAAAGCATTTAGCCTATTCAACACATGAGTACAGTCCTAGGTGAATTTTTTTCCGGCCAACAGTCCCTGAATGCGAGTCTGTGACCTGAGGCTGCAGAGGAAGAGGCGGCCAGGGGAGGGGAAAGTTGATAAAGCTTCACTGGCAAGAGAGCAAACTTTGTGAACTCTGCGCAGATGGTGCAAATCTGCCTGCAATGATTTTTCAGCTCATCCGGGGGCTGCTCTCGAAGCTAAGCCCCAAAGTAAATAAACATCTCCCTCCCCTCTGAAAGTCACGCCTTTAAAGCGAACACCGTCGGCCTAATTACGCTGGCATTATGCAAGGCGCTCCGCGGAGGTTTGGAACTTTAGACAAATAATTGCGCCATTGTGCGCATCCGGACTGCGCCGCGCGGCCTCCTTCCCGCTTTGATCGCGCCGGGCTCGCAAGGCTGCGGGGCTCGGAGCCACCTGAAAACCGCAGCTGGGGGCCGAGACAGAGACTCCTGCCTAATTAACCTATTTTTCCACCTGGCGGATGTCAAGTTTTTAGAAAAATGGGTTGGAGAAGGTAAAGAGGCACATGCAGGTTTATTCTCTCCCTGGAGTTGAAGCAGAGTTTCTTTGCCAGGTTTTGTTGTGATTCCTTGAAGGCTGTTGCGCTCCAGGCAAAACTTGAGATGTTCAGGACGTGGCATGGAAAAGCTCCCGGGGACTGTCGCGGGGAAGCCTGAGGAAAAGGAAAGTTTTGGAAAACGAGTGCCGTCTGTGTATTTAAGTTGTGACGCGGAAAGCCAGCGCGATCAAACAAGTGCGATCAAACAAGTTCTCAAAGATGGGAATAAATGAGGAAAAATGTTACGATCCCCGTAACTCCTAATTCTCCAAATGAGACTGCAATTAAATTAATCTCAGGTGTAATTTCCAAACCGAGAGGCAAGAAATTTGGGATTTTAACCCAGAGTGCCCTCTCCTACGAGTTTGTTGAGTACCACTCGACTGATCAGGCAGATGAAATTATTTATGATTTCTACTCGGATCTCTTCTCATTTAAAACCAAACAAGTTAAAATTTATTTCCCATTCCTTTAATTTGGCGAGGAACGGAACTGTATTTTCACAATCAGGACTCATACTCCTATGATATTCTCAAATTAAAAAAGAAACCCACACAAAACATCTGTAATTACCCCCAAATCTCACGAGTTCATATGGCAATCTGTAATAAAATGACTGAATAACATACATATTGGCTTATTAAGTCTCTTCTTAAATATTTTCTTACATTAGAAAAATTCACAATAGACCAGCCCTTTATGCCTTCTAAGGTGAATTTGGAAGAAAGCATACGGGCTTTGAAATTTACCCAAGTTTGAGGGCTGAATGAATTTAGCATTAGAACAGAGAAACCTAGTCCTTGAAGATTGTTAGAAATAATTTCTTTAAAAAATATTGATGCTTTGCCATTCAATTAGTTGATCCCCTACAGCTTTAAAAACTCCACAGGACATTAGCTAAAGGTGTACACAAACATTTCCCCAGAGGGCTTATGTATATTTATTTATTCATGGAGTCCAAGGCAACTAACTATCGCTTTGTAAGCAGAGATGGAAATGGCTGAAGTTGGTGGAGCTAAAATGCTTCAGAAGTAAGTTTCTGAGAAGCAAGTTCCTGAATCGTGTTCTTTCTTTGGGAAAGTTATTTATCAGCAAGCAACTGTTTCCCTGAAAATAGTCAAGATGCTTTGAGTACTGTGCCATGAATCCCACAGTTAGCTTTTCCAGTGATAGTTTTCCTATCTGCATGCACACAGATAAACCTCGGCATACACACAGACATATAGACACATAAAAATAATATGCCTTAAGAGATATGCCATAAATACAAACATGAAAAAAAGGTGTTAGCAGGTGGGGCTAGGAGGAGGAGAAGAGAGTCAGAGTAGATCAAGAAAATTAGAGAAGATGATGGCTGTTTGGGATGCCAGCTGAGTAAGTGACTTTAAAAAGCTGATTTATAAAATCCCATCTGGCTGAAGTCATACACATCCTTGGTAACCCCTGGCAGGTGCCTAGAACCTGTAAAGTCTATAAGTTACAAGGCCCTTTAATATGTGCTTTCTTGGCAGTAAGAATTAAAATGGGGAAAAGAGTTCTAGTTTCGTATTTATTAAGCACATAGGTTTCTATGAGATCTGGCAGGAGCTATTTATCTGTTTTGAATATTTAAAGTAATATGTTTTCCATTTATTGCCGATAGTTCTCCCCCAAACTTCTCTGTGTGCATTTTCCTGCCTACCTCAAACTCCTCTGAATATTTATGAGAAATCTGACAACCCATATAAATGCTGAAGGTTTTATACACTGCTTCTTGAACATCATCTCAAATAAGAATGAATAACATAATTCATGATATTATTCAATTAAAAAATTTTTTTTCTCCTGCCATCAGTTAAATACATGACTTGCTCATCCCACAACTCTCCTTTATAATAAGGCTATTTTTTAGTTATTTCTAAATATGCTTATAGCATCAGTCTTGATTAAAATTATTTTTATTCTCAATGTTATCTGTGAATTTCAGAATACAATATCTGTAGCCTCTAAAATTCCATGGCTTTGGTGAGACACTTGGGCCATTTTTCCTATATTATGTAATTATATAACCAAACAAATGAGAAGAACCATTTTTTGTATTAATAATCAATTTTTTGTATTAATAATACAGATGACAGCTTAACAACTAAAAAAATAATAAGAACTGATTTTTCCTGTCATTAAAAACATTTTACTTGTAATGGCTTAAACAGCATTTTATTAGTATACCTTTTATTTTGGCTCAGCCATCCTCTCTCATAAAGCTCTCAATGTGTAAAAGTAAGGACAGTTGGGAAAATACAGTTTGCTAAACGTGGGGGCTTTGGTGGTTGATCAGATTGTAAAAAAATGCGCACACTTGTTTAAGTTTATTGGTGGACTGAGTGAAAACCTTAGGCTAGTTCTAGTGTTCTGGTATGGCTAGGGATGAGGTTGGAGAGTTAATTATAATTTCTTTCCAAAAGAAAACATATCTCTGTAATATTTGTCATTTTCAGTATCAACAAACCTTATTTTGGAAATATGAATATGTGACCTTAATTAACTAAAGTAGAGGAATGAAAAGTTTGTATTATCATCTTACATCATGAAGTATAAATGTGAATTAAGTTAGGATAATTACTCAAATAGTTAAAATATTTTTTCCAACATTAGCTTTACATACGTATATGTATATATAAACATATATGTGTATACACATGCAAATTGAAAAATTTTTGAAGAACTGAGAGCCTTTTTTGGTAAAGCTTTTATAGGTTGTTCTTTTGTAAACAGTAAAATTAGCTGTAATGAGTTGTCCTCTTTAAAAATTTGTTATTTAGCCAAAGTAACAAATGAAAAAGTTAACTATTTGCTAGGGAATAAAAGTTATGTAATATGCTACTCTCTCTAATGACAATTTTATATTTCAATTTCTATATATTCCAGTATCTTATTAAATAAGCTTCTGGAAGAGAGCTTGATTTTAGATATTTGCTGAAGCATGTTTGATATGTTAGTATTTATTTTAAAACACAGCATTACATTGCAGGTGTCTGGGAGTAGGTTTCATATGTGTATGCTTTTGTAAATGTGGACAATATTTGTTCACAATTACCTCCTTCTTTATAGTACCATCTTAACTATTTTCCCACTTAAATTGATCCAATAGATCTTTAACACTACATGGTTTTTGGTATACCACTATGAAATAAAAATAGGAACTACAAAAAGCAGTTTATTCATGTTGGCTGCAGTGATGTTTAGCTCACACCAGATACGTTATATTTTGGAAGTGGAACTGACATCCCAGAACTTGCTGTGCCACACTGCATTGAAATGGTCTGCTGCAAAAGCTAGGCATGACCAGCCCAACCATTTCTCAAGGACAGAGAACCTTTCAATAACTGCCCACTGATGTTTTAGGTGGAGAGTTTCCCCTTTTTCACTCATGTCCAATCCGATGGGCTAAACTCCTTCTGTATATAGTCTTTGAAAGAGCACTCATGCCCTTTTAGGTGTAAAAAAGGAGCATCCTCCCAATTTTCTAAAATGTGGAGAGATTAAGAAAATAATTATTTCTTACATGGAAGTATTCTGTATTCTGGCTAGTTCTTTTCATATTTGCATGTCCACATCAAATCAAAACAATCCTTTCACATCTTCAGAGAGAACCACAATGAGAAGCTTAGACACTTTATTAATAAAATAGTTGAAATAATCATTCAGAGAACATTTAAAAAACTAACGTTGTCTGAAATAATTACTTTTTAAATTAACGTTGTCTGAAATAGTTTCTAGGCTGTTTGAAGAGACCCATCTACATTTAGGGATATCATTGGGGAAATGTAAGCATCAGTTTGCTAAAACAACGTTATGAGAGTTTAGAGGATTTCTCATCATTTAGACAAACTTCGGAATAGAATTTGGTATGAAAGAGCCTTTTCTTTTGTGGAAATCTAAAAGATCACTTGCATGAGAGCCTTCATTTTACAGATGAGGAAACTGAGGCTTATGGAAATGAAATAACTCTATCAACATAGCTAGTTTAGGACGAGGTCTCGGTCTTCTGGGGTTGATGCAGCTCGTATTTGTGGGGGTATGTACGTTAAGTTGAGTGTAAGCTCTTCGAAAAGTAAGGTGCATGACTTTATTGCACCTTTGCACGGCTCAGAACCAAAAGCTTTCAATGGAAACAATGACGTTGAAGCACTAAGTGTGGACTGCATCCGTTTAGGAAACCAAGGTGAAATCAGTCACATCAGAAATCTATCCTATTCTGGAGATTTTGGAATGTGAGTGCAGTAGGTATGGTATCAGAAGTCCACTCTTTGTGGAATCTTATTTGAAAAGAAAGGAGGCCCTCAGTCATTGCCCCATTGAGAGCTGCGGATCCTAGGCTGAAATAAGTCATGTGACAGCACATATGTGAAAAGAGTTTATAGAAGCTGCAAGAGCCAAGATTTGCATCAGAAAGTGAATTTGGGTAGGGCTTACACAGGGACAGTATATACACTGTTAGGTAAAGTTCTGAAAGCACAAAATTTCATGGAATAAACAATCCAAATACTATATACGTACTAATAGATGCATTACAATGTAAAGTTCAACATCATTTTCTTTCTCCTCATGTGAATTAGGGAGCAAAATGCCCCTGAGTCACCTAGAAGAACAATGTTGATTGCCTTGCATTTTATCTTAACTCATTTTATAACCAAGGTGGTGAAATTTAAAAGTAACATGTCAGTCCTACTTCTACTTTTTATACTGAAAAGTTAAACACCAAGAAATTAGGTCATACCCCTAGGGAAGTTATGGGAGAAAACAATATTTGATTAACATCATAGTTACCCAAAAGGCTTTATATGTTATAAGAATTGCAACAGCTCTGGGGAAATGCTTTCTTAACTAAAATAAGTAACTGCAGATAATTTTGCTATCTGGGAAGTCTGGTGCTTTCATGAACCAACAAACTGTATGGGGAATATATAGTTTGGAAAATGCTGTTTGCTCTTAATTCCTAGGCAGGCATTTGAAAAAAATTCGTATCATATATCCTGAATATAGTGACACTTTCTGGGGGCTGGAAAGTTGGAAAGAGAATTGCTGTATTGCCTCTCTGCCTGTTGTCCTGGGTTTCTTAATATCCAGCCTCGAATGCATTGGTTTTTTTTTTTTTTTGTATACTGTATTGCGGGGTGACGTTTCATGATTTTTCCACCTGAGTACCTGTTATGGCACCACCATTTGCTAAATTTTTGTTTTTGTCTGTTTGTTTTGCTTGTTTGTTTGTTTTTTGGGAAGTGCATGGACCAGGAATTGAACCCGAGTCTCCCACATGGCAGGTGAGAATTCTCCCACTGAGCTACCCTTGCACCCCCTCGGATGCATTCTTACATTACCAACTGTGTTTGGGGCCTATATAATCATTAGGGGAGTGAAGATTTCACTAATCATGCTTGGTTGTGTCTGAGTCACTTTATACCTTTTTGGGCATGAGTCTACCACATTGCAATGATCTTTTAAATTGCTGTTATGATGGTGTCGCAACCTAGATGCTGTTGAAATGTCTTTTCCAAGGTAGGTTTTGTTACTGGGAAAAGATATCCCAGTTACTGCTGGCACACTTTCATTGGGATTTTTTTCCCCCTTTTGATAAGCAATATAGGATTAAATTGGGCCCATAAAACCCATGGAAAATATCGATACCACAAGTTACTGCACAACAGCAGTGGCACCATTTTAGAATTTTCCATGCAACAGAAAGATCAACTTGATTTTGATTTTAATGTGGAAATGAAGCATCAGGATACAGAAAGGGACTATTTAATTCTGTCTGTGATGACCAGTGGCATCTTTAGGAGCATGTTAAATTTTGTACATTATTTTAGAAAATGTGTATAGTTTGTACAGTGAACTGGATTATGGGATGCTAAAACTGCTGAAAACCAGGGATTTTAATGTATGTGCAAAAGATGAACTAGAATATACCTGACTATGTTACAAATTAAAGGAAACACAATTCAAAAATCACACACGATTTGTGTAAAAACATACAACAATAAAATAATTGAAAATAAAGAAAATCAAGGATTGATAGTAGTAAAGCTAAAATTTGATATTAGAATTAAATTCATTTTAGGAATATTAACTTAATATCAATGTTATGTCTTTTGATGGAGTTGAGAGAAGTATCTAGTATGCTTTCAAGAGACAACAGATCACTCTTTAGTTGTAAAACCATGGAGGCTGGGGTAGTGGTCAGGTGGAGTCTTTAACTTCCCCCCGCCCCCCAGTGTCAGAGGTGCTGAATTTATTTGAATGGATAGCTTGGCATGTGCCTCTGGAGTACATATGAAATAGTGGTGACTACAGAAATGCAAGGGATAGAACAACTTCAAAATAAGGACATTTTGAAAAAGAGAAGAGACAGTCCTAACAAGTCTGTTGAGGATTGAGTTACTTTTCATCATTCATCACAGGTTTGGTAAAATCTCTGTATGACTGAAGGTTTATGTGGAATGAAGCAGAAAGTTGAAGGAATATTGAAATCATACATTCAGATTAGATGGTTTTCTGACTACTCATCCAACCTTTTTTTTTTCCTCAAGAGCAGGTTCAGATCTGAAATATCTTCTTAACTTGAAGCACAAACCAACCCTCAACATCCAACTTCAAATATTGGTCTCCTCACCAGCCTCAGACTCCATCCTGAATTCCTAAAGCCCCCCATCCAGCTTCCTAGCAGAAATGCATATTTCTTTTTTTATGCAATTTTATTGAAATATGTATTCACATAACATATGAGCATCCAAAGTGTACGATCAGTGCTTCATAGTATCGTTATACAGCTGTGTATTCATTGCAGTATATTTTTGAATAATTTCATTACTCTAAAAAAATAAAAATAAGAATAAAAAGTAAACTAAAAGTAAAAAAGAAAACCCCAAACAACCCATACCCCCCATTATTTTTTTTGTCTTTTTTTTTTTTAACTTATCTGTCCATTCACTGGATAAAGGGTGTGTCAGTTACAAGGGTTTCACGATCACGTGGTCTCACCTTAAAAGCTATGTAGTTATACAATCATCTTCGACAATCAAGGCTATTGGATTACAGTTCAAAAGGTTCAGGTACTTCCCTCTAGCTACTCGAATACACCAAAAACTGAAAAGGGATATCTATATACTGCATAAGAATAACCTCCAGAATGACTCTCAATGCCATTTGACATCTCTTAGTCACTGAAACTTTGTTTTGTTTCATTTCTCCTCTCCCCCTTTTTATGATTAAGAGTTTAATTACAAGTATGTAACAGTACATCATTAATAGAGTGAAATATGTATGAAGTGTAAATACATCACAACATATTCATCTACCAGAACTTGGCAAATGCGGTTCACAACAGTTAGATTTCATTTTGTCCGTAGTTCATGGCACATTCGAAGTCTTTAAAGCTGATGTGACCATCTGAGTCTGGTTCTACTTCCCTGACTACTTTAATAATAATCCTCTCTGGTAATTTGGGAGCCACCTGCCTAAATGCTTTTTTGAAATCTTCCAAAGTTAAAAGTCCACGATAGTGCATGTCAAAAGCTGTGAAGATGTGTTAGATTTCACTCCAACACAGTTGGGCTTCCTTCTTTTTCCTTACAACATTTAAAAACTCCTCAAGGAATATACCAGAAGTGTTTTGATTTATTGACGACATCACAGAATCCACTTCTCACAATACCAGGGCTAAGCTCATCCCCAGAGTCGTGTCCCTTGTTGCCAGGAAGATTTATACCCCTGGAAGTCATGTTCTACATAGGGGGAAGGGCAGTGTGTTGACCTGGAGAGCTGTCTTGGAGAGAAAGACCATATCTGAGCAACAAAAGAGGTTCTCTGGGGGTGACTCGGGCACAGTTGTAAGGAGGCTTAGCTTCTCTTTTGTAGGAATGAGTTTCATAAGGGCAAGCCCCAAGATCAAGGGCTTGGCCCATCAAATTGGCAGTTCCCAACGATTGCAAGAATATCAGGTCTACCCCAGCTGAGGTAGTTTCATATTTTCACCCTTTTCCCCAGTCCCTCAAGGGGACTTTGCAATTACTTTTTAATTTTCTGCCCGGATTACTCTGGCATGTATCGGGGCATCACACCAACCTGCACAAACTAAGATCTCATTCCTTATTCAAGTTTCCATGTAGTTATGGTATTCGAATAAGCTAACCATGTATATTAAATAAGATAGTGTGCTACTGAAAATAAAAATTTTGCACCAAATAAACATCTTTTCCTTTGGTCTCACACAGAAGAGAGATGCATATTTCTTTCTTTCTTTTTTAATTTTAGTTTTTTAAATACCAAAAAACACCTAACAAATGCAAATATTCCTATTTTGATCATTCTGTTCTACATATATAATCAGTAATTCACAATATCGAGATGCCGATTTCTTAATACAAGACTTGAAAACTGAACAGGTCCAAAATGAAACTGAGGGTTTCTTCTATCCCGTTTCCATCCCTACTTAAGTCTGTTTCATTGTGTTTAATAGGATCAACACTCTTCAGACCCTTAGGCTCAAAATAAAGGGGTTCTCTTTTCATACTTCCTCTTCAGCACCATATCCCATTTGTCTTCAACTTCTGCAGTTCTAGCTTGCCCCCAGCTTCTTACCTCCTTTTACCCTTTTATTTCTTTTCACCTAAATAATTCTAATGTGATTGAACAAACTTGTCCCAGAACATCCAGTAGGGTGGCCATATAATTTCTCATTTCAATTGGACACTTTTCAGCATGAATGGTGGTGGTGGGGCATGAGAAATAATTGTGCCAGGATAACAGGTTTAAAAGGGTACTGTCCCAGATAAACTAGGCATAAGGCCACACCATCCAGTAAGTAATTGACTGAGTCAGGCCTCCATTCTAGACCTTTTTGTAGAGATGCTGCAGCCATTCTGGGACCATGAGGGGAGTAGTTGAGTAGCAGATCTGATAGGCAGGAGAGAAAGCAGCTTGTCCTTATGCGGCCATGTTGATGTGCCCTATCTCCCAACTCTGTGTTAAGTGTGTTAATTTCCGTATGTTTATTGTCTTCCATTACTTGTGGCTGAACACACCTTGAGACAAGACAGTGAATTACATAAGCAATGGCAATAGTGTGTGCTGTCTATTAGGATAAAGGAGTGCCAGGGTACTTTGAGAGATCACTTAGATCCATGTGATCTAATCTTGTATGAGTGTGTGTGTGTGTGTGTGTGTGTGTGCGCGTGTGTGTGCATGGTGATGGCCGCTGAAAGATTCCTGGAGGAAATAACATTTAAATAGAAACTTGAAAGACTGAATTGAACTCCGGGTACCTCCATCTGTGTGTTTGGGAAACTAATGATTTTCCCCTCCCAGGAATTTTGGCCTCAGTAATTTATTGTGATTTTTTAAAAATCTTGTTTAGTTTTTACTAATACATTGAGAATCTTCCAGAAATTATCTCTTTAGACTCTGCATGCTATTTTCAACTGTGTTAGTCCAAGCTTTTCAAGAGAATATTTGTGAGTATTTACACAAAACAATGTGATTTGTTCCCTTTTCCTAAGCTAGAAAAGGCTTTAATTTTTTTTATAAATAATTTCTACTACAGATTCATAATCAGCATAGTCCTTCAACGAGTATATAAGACCATCTAGTACTCTCCTCGCATAAAAGTTTCAAGATCATGCAGGGACTTGTTTATTTTGTGATCTGTGACCTGGGTCTGTGAAAAATTATACGTCCTCCTTTTCTCTGATCTCCTTTTAGTTCCAATGTGAATCTCTCTTGCATTGTATGTTTTACTCGTTTCATCTAGGCACATGCTGTAAAGTTTTGCATGCAACTTTTTAATAGCCGTCTCCCTGTTTTTCAGTTGAGATCTCTTTTGTCGGCATTCAGAGACAACACATGAATTGTGCTACGCTAATTAAAGAGTTTTAATAGAAAAATCTTCTGTGTCTATTACTAAGGAACACTCCTTTCCTTTCTCATCTTTTTTTCTTCTTCCTTTTGGCGGATGAACTATCGCGGCTGCGCTCTATCTGGTACTTCTGTGTTGCCCGCCAGCTACACCGGCTCGCTTGGTTTGATTCTCAAATCTTTAGGATTGATCACCAGATTAATTTCAGCCCGTTGGGGTAATATTGCTACAGTCATGACGCTAGTACGGATGTAGGGTTTCGTGGGGTAGCAAGCGCACCGTCTCCCGCAGCTCCGGCTCCTTCTCACCGAGCAGCTCGGCCGCCGCCCCCAGCGGAGGCTCCGGACCCTGCGTGGGGCTCGAGGAAGGTCCGTGGAAAAACAGCCCCTCCCGCGGGCACCCCCCAGCTCCTCCCACCCCGGGCACACCCACGCCCTGCGGCGCGCGACGCGAGCCCCACCTTTGCGGTCTTGTCAGGCAAAGATTAGACTGAGTTGCCTGGGTCAAAGTGATGCAAGTTCGAAGATGCACCTTGGAAAAATCACCTGAACATTTTGTTTATGCCTGACCTAAATTTTTGCTTTCATTAGTTTGCCTCAAGTTTCTTCTAAGCTTGCTGTGTGAAGGGTTATAGTACACATTATTTGTTTCTTCTATCTTTCCTTTGTAAAATCTTTGGCTTTCTTTGGGAGATTTCTTGTTGAGCTGGAATGGAAAAAAAGACAGAAGGCCTCTGAATTCATGAGTGATTTATTAATAAAGAAGAAATGTCCCGAGCAATTCAGAATTACACAAACAATGCCAATTGTAGGAAGACCACCTGTTCCATGATAGTCAGTTCCTGGAGATTTTAAACACACTTTCTTCCCAAGCTTAATTGCCACAGGATGAGGCAATCCTGTGCATCTTTTCAGAACCATTAATAACCTACTTCACCTGATTGCAGTAAGTGTTTTTTTTCCCCCTCCAGATTTATCAAATGGTAAGTGCAAAGACTTTATGCACTGATAAACAACAAAATTGACCAAATTTAGCAGTAGGTTTCAGCTAAAGGCAATTTTTTCTTTCATTCTCCATCTAATTTGACAACTAATGGTTTTTGAAAAATTAAAGCTGGATCATTTCCCCAGCACATTTACTGGATTTTGATTAGATCAAGCGTGGTCTGTCTTCTGCTTTGTTTCGGGGAATAGTTCTTTGGGTGTATTTTATCCACTTCTCATAGATGTGTGTGATTCAATACAGGTTGTCACCTCTTCTTCTTATGGAAATGCTGCCCTGCTCATTTATTCCAGTTAAAAAAATTATTTCTAGTATTACTATTTGATTTTTATGCCTTTGAGTAAGTTACCTAACCTCTCTGTGCTTGAGATTTATTATTATTTGTGAAATAATAATGAGAAAACTAAATAGATAATAGATTTAGGCAAATAGCGTTAGGAAAAAAAATCATCAGGTCTGCAAAAATTCTGGAATTAGCCCATATTGACTAACTCTATTTTGCTTTGCAATCATTCATAGATTTCTTCCTGGAGGGCTCAGTAGAGCAACTTTCCCAGCCCCATCATTTTAGATCCAATTTATTAACATATTTAAAGGGGAAAAGCAAGTACAAAAGAGAAGCCTAAGGTGGTTCCTGTGTGGAGGGAACCGTGTGCTTTGTGATGATGTTGTGGGAATGAGGATGAGGTTTGTGGTCTGATGAAGGACGTGCCAGTTCAGGGGCACTTCTCACATCATGCCTGTACTAGGGCCACACAGCTGTTGTCCCTCCACAGTGTGTATTTGGAGACCTGAGAGCAAGGTCTCCTGTTCCCTTTGTCGAGGGTAAGTTTTTATCAAGTGTTTAAACCATGGGATCAAAACGATCTGGTCTTCATAAATGAAAAGGAAGAAACACAAACCGTGCAAAGTAGCCAATGAAAGGAAAAGCAAATGGTGGGTTGGCGTAGTGTAGAAATACAGGTTGTCCGGGAAGCCCATAAGGTGTGATAGTTCGGGAACAAAGCGTTTACAAGTTGCAAAAAAGAATCTTGAGCGGTTTGCAGATGACTCCAAAGCTAATCCTGAACTTCTATTTCAAAATATGTTAAAGACAGGAAAATAGCTGGAAAATCATTTGGACCTTTGATTTTGAGAGGAAAGATATACATAGAAAGAGGTGAAAGTTATCTAAATCCATATGACCTTTCAGTTTGCAAGGCTCTCCGTGCTCTGTTCCTGCTGTGACACTCGCTGACTGTGTGACCATTTGCAGCCCTCTTTGTGTCTCAGTTTTTCTCATAAGCAAAATGGGGAAAATAATAGTGCCAGTCTCAGAAGATCTTTATGAGGATGAGACAAACTCATACCTGAAATATACTTAAAAAGGGTCTAATGGTAAGCACACATTAAAAATTAGCCATTATTATCATTATTCTTATAATTGGTATCATCATCATCATCATCATTGAGACAGGCAGTATAGCACATTGTCTAAAAAGCACAGACTCGGAGCTTCCTTGATTGATCATATACATGGATGTATCAGGAGGATGATGGGTTCTGATTCCACATGGACCTGATCCACAAGGAAGCTTGTGTCTGAGACCTTCCCTGACCTCTTCCTAAGAATCTCTTCTTTTGACTTCAACTATACTTTTCTTGTAGTTGAGTGAAGTTGGGTGAAATTGTTCTGTGGTAAACCACGATGAAGCTTCAAAAAAAAAAAAACCCACTAATTGGAGAACTTGTGAGCTTACAGTACAATCATGCATAAAATACAGGATTCCCATATATCACCCTATTATTTACGCGTTGCATTGGTAATTGATGAAAGCACACTTTTATTATTGTGCTATTAACTACAGTCTGCGGGTTAACTTAGGGTTCACTGTGTAGTTCCATGGATTAAAACAATTATTCTGCTACCATATATACAACCTAATATTTTCCCTTTCAGCCGCATTAGGATATATGTTTCAGTGGTGTTAATTCCACTCACGAAGCTGGGTACATGAAGCATTTGACATTTTTCATGTTGGCCGGTGAACGAGTCTTTTGGTAACTGGTGGAGACGTTTCTACCACCACTTCCAAGAAAGACGTTGACTCAAAAGTTCTCCTACAGAAGATCGTTCCACCCCACCTAACAGAGCCTTTTACTGCGGATGACATATGGAGTCCACAAACTCTGGACGTGGATTGCTTGGGTTTGAAATCGGCTCCATCACTTGCTACCTGTCTTTTGTCAAGTTACTTCAAGTCTCTAGGTCTCTGGGTTTCTATTTACAAACTAACCACGTCATAGCATTGTTAGAAGAATTAAGTGAATTAGTATATAAAAATGGTGTGCAGCTGTGCCTGGGTCACTGTGGTATTATTATTATTATTATTATTATTTTGACCCCTTCTATTCCCTCAGCCATAGTGTTTTGCATTCTGTTTCTCACTGCATTGAATTCTCATGCTTGAAGTTCATTGCCCTTGTGCCCACCTCTTCAGCCAGGCTTTCCCTGAAAAACCCCTCTATTTTACTCCACACCCATGGATATTCTCTATCTCAGTTCCTGTTTCATTTCTTCTCAGCACTTTTGTGCATGTATTGTTTCCATGTTTATCTGCTTCCCCAGCTCTGACAGAAAATAAACTACATGTCTTGTTTGTTACTGTGTTCCAGGGCCTAGCTCAAGTCCTGGCAGATAGTAGGCATTCAAAATTACTTGCCAAGCAAGTGGGCACCGTTGGGACAGGGTCTAAAGTGATTTGGAGATCATACGGATCATTTCTGTCCTTAGAGGCAGTCTCAAGTAGGGTTCCTCTCAGAAACCAAGACTGTCTTGGGTAAACTTTTTTCGTAATCTCTCTGCACTAGAATCATTGGTGGTGGTGGTGATGGGAATGAGGCTCGTAAAACCTTGGATTCCCTGCCTCACCCTAGCTCTGCTATGTTACAGTCTTCGATAGTGGGGTCTCAGAATCGGCATTTTTAGGATGTGTGCTGGGTGATTCCAAAACATGCCAAAGTTTTAGACTGAGGATTGGAATCCTTTGGGTGCTTTGTTCCCGAGCCCAGGAGGCTTCCCTAAAGGTGTTAAATACTTATTAACACTGTTGTGTGGGAGCTGCAGTGGCGAGATTGCTGCGTGGGAGCCAAGCACTCATTAACGCTTGTATAGGAACCTCTGCCTGTTCTTGAAAGTTCATTTCTTGGCAAACAATGAGAGTCTTCACGCAGCACTTGTGCAGAGTGAGGACAAATTTGGAGTAATGCAGTGCAAATTGTAGGAAATGAGAACATTAGCAATGAAAGAGATTTAATGAGTATGGGAATGAGATTTGTCTGGCAAAAAATGTAAAATTTGGGGAAAAAGTGAATTATGGTAAAATATGCAAAGGCTAATGACCTAGGGTGGAACCCTGCCTCTTCTTTAAAAAAATAATGCCTTTTGAGAGAACGTATTGGGATGTGTACGTCAGAATAACACCTATAAATAATGAAATGTTTTGTGGATTTTTACCAATTGTACCTCAGTGTCGGTGGCAGGGGCAATAGACAGTGCTTACGGGTGGCAGTGTCAGAGTAAATAAAGCCTTTACTACTGTCTGATTTTTTTCTTCTTGCATGTGTAAAGAATTCTCATCTATTTCATCTTCACATAGTAGGGGTGAACTATTAATTGATCTTTTTTTTCCCATGCCCTCATGAATCTTAACTCTTTCTCACTCCCATCCATTTCAACCTCTTCAAGTCCATTCCTCTTTTCAAGTATCCCTGAAGTAGAAAAATAAGGCATGACTCTGTATCTTCATCAACTTAATGTCTCACAGACGAACATTTAGTCTGGTACTTAATAATCTCAAAAATTCTTTGTTTCAGCTTTAATCTCTGTCAAATAGCTCATTAACATTTTAAACAAAATCATGGAGATGCCATTTTATGTATCTGGTTTTACTCTCATTTCCCACGAAGTAGAAAGAAATAGTATGGAGAAAGTGTTCTTGTGAGGTCTTCATCTAAAATAATATGAAATATAAGCATTCATCAATAAACATGTTAAAACCAAGTTGGGAAGTATGCCTTCCTCTCACTGAATTACTTATGGCTTGTATATTTTATTTCTCACTGTATAAACCTAACCATGGGCTTTGGCAATCATTCGAAGCATCTGCATTTTAAAGATAGAGGTAAGAGGTTGTAGTCAGAGCTATTTCCAATGCCAGGGATGAGAATGCTGTGTGTGGAGTTCATAGAAATCATTCTCATAATTGTTTCTATGTTAGATTTGCCGTAATAATTTAGACTGGCAAAGAAACAAAAACAATTTCATTGGAAATTGGGTGTATGTGACTTTAAAAGTTTTTGGCGTGGGGCCAGGCTTTCACCAGTAGGCTGTCTGCTTTGGGCAGTGATTGGCAACCTCTTTCCCAGGTTTTCCAGTTGATGCAGTTTCAAACAGTAGGAGAGTGACCTCTCTGTATTCAGAACACCAAACAATCCGTTTCCAAACAGATTCCTGCCTCTTGAAGCTTGCCTAGAAAGACTGTTTCTCTGCACCCTTCTCTAGAGAAATGGAATTATCTTAATCACTTCTAACATTAGCTGAGTATTTAAACATCATGTAATAAAATATCTAACTAGTTGTGTTTCGGAACCTCCTCCATTCAAATTAAATAAGCATCCATATGCTAAGACAATCTATTATATCATAGCATTTGTCAGAAAACCAGCTTTAACAGCCAACTATTGTTCCTCTGTGAAATATTACTCTCCTAATGGCATACATGCTTCCTCTGGGAATCAATATCTTCACCTTAATAATACCTGCAGCTCCGAGATCAAAGCCAAAGGGAATTGCTATTGCAGAGATGCTAGCTCTGTTTGAGAGAAGTTGCTTTTCGTTTGTAAAATGGGTTTCTTGCCCTCTCCCCTCTTCCCCTTTGAATTTACTCCAGTCGACAGAATTACCCACAGGTTTTAGTTTTGGAAGTCTGGGCATCCTGGAAGTGTTACCTTGCTTCTGAAGCACACCTGAGGATGCTGTGGGTTTCTGGCTGTCATCATTTGTGAGCGGGCACAGGAAAACACCCGTGTTTAGTATAATCACATTAAGCACAGCCTTCCGTTGTAATCCTCTGACTGCAACTGAAAACATTTCTTTGCATAGATTTTTCTGTTGGATGCAATCGCAATCCGCAGTTAGTTTTTGGCTATGAGGTTAATGTTATATGTGAATTATAGTTTTTCATTCATGATAGAAGTGCCCATGAACTTTTCAACAAGAATAGGATGTTAAGCTTTTGGATTTCTTCTGGTTCCAGATTAGATAATTACAAATCACCCTGTGCGATATTTATCTCTTATTTATGATTATCATTTCTCCCCTATCCCATTGTTTCCTTTTAAAAAGTGACAAAACTCAGCCTATAGTTTTCTAGTTTGAACTTGGAGGGCATATAAAAATAGTAGACACTTTAGCTATTTTTTTTGTAATTAATAAATACACAAAAAGAGCATTATATCTGTCCCATATATATATATCTATATCAATAATTTTGTTATTCAAATGGTAAATATAGATTGAGGATTTAATTCTTAAAATAGTTTTCTTTTTTTCTGATCTAGGTAAGAACCTCAGTAAGTAATCATAAAGAATAACTTTACAAAAATTCATTCCTGATTGTTGGTTATTTTTACTGCCAAAGCAGCAGGACAAAACAGAAAAATGAAGAGATTATGAATTTCAGATTTACTTATTTAAAAATTCTAAATTCTCAAAGTTTCGTGTTTCCAAACTATTCTTCTAAGCAGAATAAATCATGACCTTTTGGTTTTGCATTTAAATATATATATACATACTTCTTAGAATTTAAAAACCTATAATCCTTGCAATAAGTTAATTTCCACTGATGTATGTATAATTTCCATATTTACAATGATTTGCCCATGTCATTTAAAAAGGAAATTCATAGCCATCCATTACAGTCATCTTATTATTCGAAGTTTCCTAAAAATAGTTTAAAAGCAATTTAGAAAATAATGGAATGTATGTTGTTTACTCTGGGTAGAGTGCTAGAAATAATGAGAGTCTCAGAAAATAATATTAACGCATTTGATATTCAAGAGAAGGAGATGCAGTGTTGGAAAACAATAATGCAAAAAGAAAAGACTTAGGAGATAATGAAGAACAGTTTAGACAAAGGACATTAGCTATATTGCCTACTGAAACAAAACGACATAACGACCATGACATTTTGCCCTTTATTGGAAAAAGTTAGGGGCAACTAAAATACTGGCAACATGCATAATTGCAAGATATAAAAACTCCTTCATGAAAATTGGAAAAATGAACACAGGGCTACAGGCATCAACTAAAACAAAAAAGAGAGAGATAATGAGGGCTACATGGGGGTGGAATGCAAATATAATGAATTTGAAGAGATGATGGCTTTTATTTGTGTTAATTTCTATCAGTTTGCTTTTTCTAAAATAGGAGGATACTTCATATAAATACGAGAGATACTTCATATCATAATATCTTATGCTATAATTGGATAGGATGCGAATAGATTTTCAAATGAACTAATTTCTATTCAGGGGATATCCTAAATACCTTTCTATGTATTTTTGACCTAGGTAGAAAAGCTGAAGCTCTTTTTCATATTTTTTGGAGCTTTTAAAATAATAATTATAAAACAATAAGTAGGCAAAAAGAGTTTCAGAAAAGGAATGAGAAAGACTCGGATATTTTACTGTCAGTTACTGTACACCACCAACCACCACTCAATTTTAGAATTTAAGGTGGAAGATTAGATTTTGGCTGTCTCAGGTGAGCAGGGTGGAGGGGTGTTTTCAGTCTGATGTGAAGCACATCAAAAAGAGATCCTTAGGGGAAGAAAAACATAAAGGGCTTGAGGAGGAGAAAACCGAAATGGGATATAAAAAAGACAGGGTAAATATGGGGAAAGGGAAATGGTCAAAGGAATGCAAGCCCAAGCAGTAACCTCACCTCAATATTGAACGAATGGTTTACTTAATTGGAATCAGCATAGTGATTCTATTACGCTCATATTAGGTAATCGAATACACTATGGTAAATAAACTGAAAGGAAAATTTCTTGGTAACTTACCCTACACAGCCATAGAACACCAAGAGTCTTTGCACTGCTTAGCCTGTTTCACCCTTCCCCATCAGTCCGGGAGGAAGAGACATGCTAGGTGAGGTTATCTCATTTAGCCAGGGACCTGTGTTTTATTAGGATTCAGTGGTATTAGTTAGCTATTTGAACATGACAAACTCCTTAGGAAGGTTCTTAAACTTGTAATTAAAAAGGATTGTCTAGAGAACATTCAAACGGCTCTGCGGAAAATCTCTTAACTCCATTTACTAAATATGAAATCAAATATTGCGATTAATTATAGACTGTGCCAAGGTGGCCCGTTCTCCGACCACATTATCACTCCTTGCTCCGGGAACTGGTAATTGTTTTCTTAGAATGGCTAAATTATTGTCTTGTTCTGCTCTCTCCATCAGCTGTTTTCATACCCCCTCGCTTCCTTTGGTCCCCGTTTGCCCTCCTCTGGGTTTTTAGTTTGGGTTTTACAGCTCCCCAGTCCTTTAGATTAAAGTTCAATGACTGAAGTGTGGTTGCCTTCAGTGTGAATCTTTACGAGTTTGTTTCCTTCTCTTCCCTTGGTAGAATTTTTTTTTCCCTCCTTACAGAATGTCTCCGTCATGCCGCTGTCCACTCTGGGCATTTCCTACTCTGCTGTTTCAAGCCTCCTGCACTCCAGCTTTTCCTGCCCGTCCTCATCTTGGGGTTTTACATTGAGTTGGGCCAACAGTTTAGGGCTTACCTCTGTTGAGTGACCCACTGCGTGTGTCCTCTCTTCACGCACAATATTTCCTTGTGGTTTGGGGTGGGGGGCACTTACATCATGGGGGATTCAAGCTTTTTGATTGTTTCTGTTTAAAATGGATGGTCCTCAAGCTATCAGATTGACTTGGAAGCTAAGTACCCTTCACTGATATTATTGGCCGCTTCTTCTTGGTTCTCCTTCCTTCTTTCTATGGTGTCAAGGTCTCTCTGCTTTCCTTAGGAGGTTTAGCCATGAAAGTCTGGTTGCTTGAAGGACCACATGGTCGGCTATGTTGTTTCTCTGACCCAGGGAGACAAATAAGTACTATCTCAATGACACTTCGTTTATTGCTTCTGTGATCCAAGGTACTTAATTTGTGTGTACCTCAGTTTCCTCCTCTGCAATTTATGCCTAATAATCTAACCTACTGCACAAAGTTGCAATGAGTGGTGTGAGGATGAGATGAGTTGGTGCCTTATGTCCCTAGGACAGTTTTTGACACATTGCAAGTGCCATGGAAGCTTTGCTAGTCTTACTATTCTCTCAATAGCAGACGTGTTTGTATAAGGGGAGTGTCTGATTGTTGGGTTGCAGGACTGGAGGAGGAAATTTTAATCACTTTGTGCTCATAATGCGTATTCCATCTTGAAGGAATAAACAGTTTAGCTGTGCAGAAAAATTACTTTGCAGTGGCATCATTAGGTTGTGAAATATGTGCTTTTGAAACAATGAAATTATGTGGCTAGAAATTACTTACACTTCACCCCAAAACTATAGAATATACTTTTTATGAAGAAAGGTGTACCACCTTGATTATTATGCTTGGATATTGAACATTTCACAAAATGGCCTACTCAAGATTTAGGATTCTTAGCGGATAGTTCAGTTTTAATGGTGTCTCTCTTCAAAAAGGAACTACTGCATACAATAGAATTGGAATCATATGATGAGCCAGTGAATCGTTTTTCTTTTTAAATTTGTGTGCTCATATGATAGCATAAGAAAGAGAATAGGAATGTTGAAAGCTGTTAATCTAGGTTTAATTTATTGTATGAATTTGACTTTCCCTTTCAATTTTTTAAATATTTTGGAGAGAAGTGCCAAAGCCACCCTGAGTTTTTTTTTTCAAAGCATCGCTTTTGAAAATTATGGAACAATGAACAGATTTGTTCCTAAATAACCTTTTTGTGGGTGGTAGAGGAGAAGGTAAAAGTCATATTTGTTCTGCCTTTAGTGAACATTTACCTTCAGAGAACAACAATGGTTTTTAATTTTCAAATTATGAAAGTTTCTTGGTTTCTTACTTTATGTTAGAGGAGTATAAACTATTTTGTTAATTATGGTTAGTTGACATATATGATGTTGAACTATCAATGATAGTTGTAGTTTTATATGCTAATTATATGTTATATGGTTTTCTGTATTCTCTCTGAGATATTTGAAAGCAAGATGTTTTAAATGATAAAGGAATATTAAATAAATGATCCATATTTTTTCTTAAAAACAACAGATTTGTAATTTAAAATTCTTTGTTCATCTTTCTATTTTTATTTTTGGAGAGCAATAATAAATTGTAGACATTTTTTAAGGCTTCACAGGATCAAAAATGGCTTTATAACATGCAGTGAAGCCTATGTATTTCCAATGAGAAGGTTGAAGTTATTTCTATATTGGAGTGTCAATATTATTCTCAAACACCCGAGGACATTTTTCTGGTGATTCCCTCTCTCTCTTTTCCTCCGTCTCTTCCTCTCTTTCCCCTCCCTCCTTCCCCCTCTCCTTCCCTCCATTCTTCCCTTCTCTCCCTTCTTTCTTTTTTGCACAATGGCAATAATCTATCTGACTTTTAAAAGGGAGGCATAATCTTTAAAAATGTTAAATAACTCAAGTAGCATAAGTCTATCCTCCATATAGACACCGAAGAAAGATTTTTTACATAACTAATAATACAATTCCTCAGGTAGACAGAGTAAAAACTCTTATAATTTTTGTTATGAAAATAAAGATCCATTAGCAAAATGCAGATTTGCGAACATGTTTGTAGCAGTTTCCCGAATAAATGTCTCTCTGAAAGAATACACCATTTTAGGCTAATATTTTCAGGAAAACAATTTTTCAGTTTTAGGGGACATAATTTCACCTTGACAATAAGGAGGCATTGCAATTCATAGCTCTATCATATTGCAAATATTTTGAAATTTAAGGACAATTCTACATGACGCAGCTTAAAATTAAGCCCATATCACACTTCCTTAGTAAGAAGGCAATTTATTTATTATGAAAAGACACTTGAAGTAATTTTTGATTGAAACAGCAAATGGACTAAAGCACTTATTACTAAGTATTTGTATTATTTGATTACTAGTCCAATAGTAGTATTTTTTGATTACTGCCTAAATAATGTAGATACACTTTTCCAATGGATTGTAATTTTAATTTTACCTGATAAAATGAAAATGAGTGGTGGTCACCAAAAAACAGCTATCTAATGCAGCTAGAAATTTGCCTGCCAGGGTTGCTGAGATACATCATATCTTTGCTTTTTTTTTCCTTGTGACCACATGAGGAAAAGTCCAAGAGTGTGATCATGTTTAATTTGAACTACAGAAAAGAGTAAATCATTAATTAGTTTAAAGATCCATATAAGGATTGATTACCTTTATTCAATTTGAGATTATGATCATTTGACATTGGAAGATGGGAAATTGAGAGAAAACTATTTAAATAATCTTTTAGTAAAAAATAAAGTTCTATTGCTAATGCAAACTAGAGAACTAAACATTGCAGTAGATAACAAGGCATATGTTCAATCTTTTAAATATTTCTGAAAGTGCATTGAGTAATAACTAATAGGTGAAAATAGCACATTTCCGTCTAAATCTGCCATTATCTGAAAGGACTAGGATCATATGATTATTTATTTTTATTATTATGTTAGAAAAGTAGACTGGACAATGTAAAATTTATACAATATATCCATTTTCCAGGATAAATTTGGAAATTTAAAGTATCAGCGCAGTTACAAATGCAGTTACGTATGTTTTGTTTACATAGCAAAGCAAAGTACATTTTCCACTCCTTGGTTGTAAACATGTGTTGCAGAGGTGAGCAACACCAATATTGCTTTGATTGGGTGTAGAAATTGATTGCTATTAAACGCTTCAGTGTGCAAACTAAAATGTGTGTCAAAGGACCGCATCAAAGGTTGTCTGTCTGTCATTAAAAGACATCAAAGGGCAGCATCCCTGAAGCCTTTAAGTTTTATGGCAGGTTCCTCATAGAGATGTCAGGTCATGGTGGGAAGCCAGGAGAAGACGCCATCGAAACTCAGTTGTCTTTGGTTCCTTTCATCTATTTGGGAACATAGGCATCTTGTGTTAGAAAGAGTTTTTGCAGTGATTTGAATACTGGACATCAAGCCTCTCTGATTTCAGCTGCTCTCAGCATGGAGGCTGCCGTCATGGTTTCTCCTGGTGCACACATCTGGGGAAGAGAAAAATGATCCCTGTGATAATGTCATTGAGTATACATGAAGCATGCAGCTATAAGAGACCCACCCCCCTTTTTTTGCTCATCTCGGGGCGTAACACATGGCTATTTTTGGTATACTTGGGGAATTCAGGTTAACTTTGAAGAAGGACCATTTCCAAATTTTAAAGCAGGACTCTAATTTGCTTAGCATGGGGTTAAAGCATTTTCTACAGAACAGAATAATGAAATTTCTATTTAAACAAAGTAGCACAATAAATCCCCCTTCTTCTGGATAAAGTCAGCTTATACAATTATTTCCTTAATGAGATATTACAAAAACATATATGGAGAGTAATATCTTTACAATCAATTTAGGAGACAACGATGGCTAATTTTTAGCTGATTAAAGGAATCCATGAATTGCACATGAAAACAAATACTTACGGTCTTAGATTACTTAGATTTTTTTTTTAACAATTTATTTTCCATCCCTAATCTGCACCATCCCAGGGTCCGTTAATTTAATTTTGCTTAACAACTGTATCCTTTAAATTGTCATAAGCCTAAAACATATCTCGGTTGTTTATTCTACTTTATTAAGGCCAAACAAAATTTTCACAGGAACTAACAAATGATCATGAGCTCTGAAGGTTTTTCTTTGCTAATGAATTAATATATTTAAAGAATACAGTTAAAATAATTTTGTATTGCTTTCATCATTCACTTACATGTCATTAAGTAGTATAAGCATTTTATTGTGAAAAGGCTCTGTTTACAAATTAGACGAAAAAACATATTTCACACTGAAGATCCCCATATATATTGTATTTTATTTCAGATGTACATGACACAACCTTAATATTAGAGCCAGATGATTAAAAGAACATTACCTGAGCCATGAGAGTCACTGAATGAGCTATGCTAAATTGGTTGTTTTCTGTTTTGTGATTAATTGTGCTTCTAAACCATATTTTAGTGTGCTTTGTTTTTCTGTCCCCAGTCATCCCATATTATTAAAGAGAAATTCTGCATATCTCTCCTGGAGTCCAATTAAGGATTTGCATCATGACTAGATTTTTCACTTTAATTACTGTATATAAAGTAGGTTTTGACTTATTTCCATATTTATCAAACTATGCAGAAGAAGCAAAATTCATCAAATAAACAGATATCTGTGGCTATAATTGCAGCCTGCATTGAGCATGTAGGAAGAAAATATGAGGGTCCAAATTTCATTATGTAGAACATAATAAACATCTGAATAATTAAACTGTGTGTAAATCACGGGCTTGGCAATAGTAAGAAAAGGAGACACCTTCATCTGATCCAAAATAATTTAAAATATATTTCTAAAAATACATTCTAAATATTAAACAAACAATAAGTTGGAGAAACTCACATATGTGAAAAATATAACATTGGATAGTGTGCATCAAAATATTTTTTATTAGTTATAATATGCGATGAAATTTCTGCATGCACGAATCTCCAAAAGTCTTTTTCCTAGCAAATGGGAGAATAAAACTGAGAAGACATTAATATTAGCAAATTATTTTGATGATTTTTCTTTGTACTTATGCTGTAAGCAATTAACATTGAGGAAATGACCCACCAATTTCTAGGAGTGAGAAAAAAACTTCTGGTTTCTAGACATAAATATTGTAAGGCTCCAGATAATTATCCTACTTACAAATGTTTAGTCATACTTCTTATTATGTGTGCCTAATTGTGTATTAAAGAATTTGTAACAAAATAAATATAGGGGATATTTAAAAAATTATATTAGAAACTTTATGATGGGAAATATATTATCATGATAAAGATAGTAGCTATTTATCAAAAGTGAGAAACACAGGACTTTTAATTTTAGGCATGATTCTTTCATGTTTAAGACATTCAGAAAAAATACTTCAAGGGGTTTTAACTTTGCTTATTCAATTAGAAAAACTTAAATAGTCTCTTGTGCCACAAATGAATTGGATTTATTAATTTTAAAATTTTCAAAAGGACATTTTTAATGTAAGTTTTTTACTATAGCTAAGTCTCTGACAAGGAATGTTTAATTCTGGTTATTTTAAGGTTTCAAAGGGCTTCGAATTAATTTATCTGCTAAGCCCTGCTGTGAATTGAGCTTGGTTACTTTTGAATTAGATATTAAGGCAGATAAAGTAGTGAGCCTGTTTGGCTTCCACGATGTGAAGATTTATCATATTTTTATTTCCAGAAGCTCCCAGAAATGGGGATGTCTAGAAAATAGCATCCGCTTAATGTTTTCTGAAGCAGTTATTGCTTCTTCTCAACGGATACCAAAATTTTCTTCTCACTTTCAAATATATTGGAAAATGCAAGAACATAGACTTTTTTCGTTTGTTTGTTTGTTCAACATGGGCAGGCACTGGGAATCGAATCCCCTCTGGCATGGCAGGCGAGAATGCTGCCACTGGAGTGTAGCCTTTTTAAGATAACTACAGCTGATCAAATCAAAGCCACTATGTTATAGCCATTGAAATAAGTTGAATATGTCTCAATATGCAGTGCACAGGAAGAGTTAATGCACAATTGGCTATGGAAGTGTAGTGTGTGTTTATATTATTTTTGAGGGGGATTTGAGTTTGCTCAAATAATGGGTTACTAAACATCTCTTTGCACTGACAATTCTGAAAAGTGTATGAATACTTTACTTGCTCTATTTCGATGTTTCACCTGATCTTCCTCTCCTGAAGTTTATGTGTAAGTATTGTTGAATAATTAAACAAATGATGGATTGTATGTAAACACATTGAAAGTGATTAACAGAATGGAATAGAATCAGTAACTGGATATTTAATGCAGTCCCATTAGAAAAAACAAGTTGTTTGACTTTAAACTATACTTTCAAAACCCATGTCTATTGATTAAATAATTTAGATGGTGACTCAATAAAGGAAGAACATATCACGACACCAGGAGAGAAAAGTTTCAAAATACCTGTCTACTATGTCATGGAAATGTTGACAAAATATTAAAGGGATAATTGCAGGAATATAATTTATAAATTTTAGTGGTGCAATTTTTGTGCTATTTGAATAAGAAACACTTCAGAGCATAAGCCAAGTCTTCACCTTATGGTTGAAGACAATTTTCGATAGTATAATTTGCTCCCTAGTAGAAAGAAAAATTATAATTGACATCTAGATATCATGAATAATTTTGAAATGGCTTCTCATTTCCTACACAGGTTTTGATTACAATGATCATGTTAAATGAATATTCAGGAAATAAGTATTTTTTGAAGAAAACTTTAGTTTTAGTTCACAGAATAGATTTAATTTGTATGATACCCAGTGCAGAATTATGAACACAGGTTGTTTTCCTTCTTCAACAATAGAAATGTGTTTAGGAGTCTTCTTAAAGAAAGCATCTGCTAACATATAGAACACCTCTGAATGCAGATGAGCTGCATGAGAGAGAAATAAACTTTGATCTCATTAAACTCCTGTGTGTGTTATATCTTTTTGATATGCAGCAGACTATATATTTTAATTTTTTGATTAACAAGTCAGCAAATGTGCTTGAAATCTGTTGTTGAGCACTAATAATAGTTAAGTCTACGGATTTGAAAGAGAGTACCCTTTTCACTGCTACTTATCCCCTCCTCTGAGCTTGAGATAAATTCAAGTAACCGGCTCACAGATATCTCTGCTAAGCTTTCTGGTTAACCACTCTCTTCCAGGCCTCATGATTTTTTTTTCTTTTAGGTTGGCCTATTTTATTTCTTTTTTTTTCTGTTTATTTTTAAAATTTTTTTAACATAACAACCTACAAAAACGAATATTCTTACCATATGATCATTCCATCCTTGGTATATAGTCAATAACTCACAATATCATCACACAATTGCATATTCATCACCATGATCATTTCTCAGAACATCTGCCTCAATTCAGAAAAAGAAATAAAAAGAAAAAAGAAAAAATATTCATACGTATCATACCCCCACCCCTCTCCCTCATCAACTGCCAGTATCTTTTATTTCTTATATCATCTTTTCTACAATTCTGATGTAGGAAACGGAGATGCTTCAAATAAAAGTTAAAAGCTGGATTCCATGAAAACTGAACTCTGAGGAGTCTGTAAGGAACCAGTGAATATATATTTATCATATAATATCTCTAAATATGCCTGACATTAATAGAATAGAAAAGTTAATTTGCGTGGTCCTCAGAGAATTCATATTTTCAAGAGGTAGAAGGAATAAATACCTTTAATTGATCACTCATGAGCTGACATTTCTATCTGGAATGTTTCAAAGGCACTCCAAGCTCAACCTGTCCAAAACAGGTCTCATTATTTTCTCCCTTGCCCTACTCATATCTAGTCCTCTTTTCAGTTTTCTCATTCTCAGTGGATGGTAACACCATCTATCTAATTATCTGTTAAGATTCTGGCCCCCATAAGGCAATCTGTCATTATCTGTCAGCATTATTTCTGGTATATCTCTCCCTTATAGCCACTTCTCTTCTTCTTACCTCCAGCTTCCTAGTTCAAGTTAACATTCTCTCTCCTCTGGAAAAAAAGTCCTGACTGGTAATTTTATATTTACTCTTGTCCTCTTTCAATCTGTTCCCCTCATTAAAGCAGACATACACTTAAAAAATTATTGTGGTGACATACATACCACACAAAATTGAACATTTTGGTCGTTTTCAATTGGACAATTCAGTGATACTAATTATGCCCGCAATATAGTGCTACCAACGCCGTCATCCATTACCAAATCTTTTTCATCACCCAAAAGGAAATTCTGAATCCATTAAGAAGGGAAATCCCCATTTCCCTCCTTGCATTCCCTTCTGCCCTGGTAACCTGGAATATACTTCCTGTCTTTATGAATTTACATATTCTGGGTATTTCCTATATATGTGGAATAACTTCTTTTTTTTCCGGTTTATTTCACTCAGCATGATGTCTTAAAGTTTCATCCATGTAGTACCGTGTATCAGAACTTCATTCCTTTTTATGGGAGAATAGCATTCCACTGTATGTACAGACTACATTTTGTTTATCCACTCATCTATTGTTGAAACTTGAGTTGCTTCCACCTTTTGGCTATTATGAATAAGGCTGCTATGAATATTGGTGTACAAGTATCTGATTGAGTCCCTGTTTCAATTCTTTTGGGTATATACTTGGAAATGGAATTGCCGCTATATGGTGTTTTTATGTTTAATGTTCTGAGGAATTGTCAATTTATTTTCCACAGTGGCTTCACCATTTACATTCCATCAGCAATGTACAAGGGTTACCATTTCTCTGCATCCTAACCAACATTTATTATTTACTCTTCTGTTTTTAAAATAATAGTCATTCTGGTGGGTATGAAGTATCTCCTTGTGGTTTTGACTTGCATTTCTCTAATCACTAATGACATCAAGCGTCTTTTCATGTGTTCATTGGCCATTTGTATATCTTCTTTGTAGAAATGTCTACTCAAGCCTTTGTCCTTTTTAAAAACTTTTTTATTGTAAAATGTAACATATACACAAGGCAAAGAAAGAACAAAGAAATAATTTTCAAAGCACACTTCAACAAGCAGTCTTAACAGATTCCAGTGCTTGTCATGAGCTACCATTCCACTAACTCAGATTTTTCCTTTTAGCTGCTCCAAAACATTGGGAGCTAGAAGGAGTATTAATATAGTGGTTCAGCAGTCATACTCAAACAAGACATACTCATTTTTTAAAGCCTATTTTTTTCTGATATACCACCTGCTTCTCCTTTGATCCTTCTCGCAATCTATAGGGATCTTTGGGGAATGTCCCTTCGGACTTTTTCATGTTGAGAAGGGGTGTCCACACTAAAGGATAGGGGGATATAATTAATTGATGATCTCAGAGAGGCTGGTCCTTCTAAATTTCAGGATTTATCTGACCTAGGAACCCTCCAGAAATTATAGGTTCCAGGAAGGCAAATCTAGTGCATGAAACCTTTATAGCGTCTCAGTTCGAGCCCTAGGTGTTCTTAAGAGTCAATGGCAGTGAAGTTGGCTGGGGTTAGCACTGTCTGACTGAAGCTTGCATAAGAGTAGCCTCTGGAATAGCCTCTTGACTCCATCTGATCTCTCTTGGCCACTGATGCCTTATTTGATTACACTTCTTTTTCACCTTTGGTCCTGAAGCTGTTATCAATTCCATGGGTCCTGGGCCAGTCTCCTCCCCGGGAGCCACACCCCACATTCTCAGGAAGATTTTCACCTCCGAATGTCATGTTCCATAGAGCGGGGAGGGTAGTGATTCTCCTTGCAGAGTTGAGCTTAGAAAGTGAGAAAAGCCACATCTGAGCAACAACGAGGTTTCCGGAAAGCAACTCTTAGGATTCGTTATGGGTAGTCTTAGCTTCTTCCCTACAGAAATAAGTTTTCTATGCGGAAGCCTCAAAATCAAGGGCCTGGCCTATTTTCTTGGGAGTCCCCAGTGGTTGAGAGGGTGCCTGGAGTTTCCCAAATTGGGAAAATTTAATAATTCCTTATATATTTAGACCCTCAAGGAGCTCTACCAATACCTTTCTTTAAAAAAGTTTTTTTTATTGTTAAATATAACATATATACAAAGAAAAGACAGAAAAAGCAGTGATTTTCAAAGTACACCTCAACAAATAGTTACAGAAGAGATTTTAGAGTTTGTTATGGGTTACTTTTCCACTATTTCAGATTTGTCCTTCTAGCTACTCCAAAACACTGGAGGTTAGAAGAAATATTTATTTTTCTTTTTTTGTGAAAAATAATATATATTTAAAAAGAAATAAATTTTAAAGCCCATGCAACAATTACTCATAGAACAGATTTCTCTACCCATACTTTGTAATCGTCAGCCCAACATAGTCTGAGATATATGCTGGTATTATATTAAGCTATGTAGAAACACAAGTTCTCGTTCTTGTTCTGGATTCCAGGAGTTTGGGTTGTTTAAATGAGCTACCCAGAAAAGTTGATTTAGATGTTGTATTACAGAAAATTTAGGTTCTAGAGGTAATAAACCTCTCCGCCTTTTGTCTCATACAGTAGGTGAAGGTCTAGAGTACATACATATCATCTTTTATACTGTATCCAATTTACCTCAGACCCTGCCAAACTGGCTTCGTTTCAAACTCTAATTGAGGTCTGATCTCTTTTTCTGTTATTTTAAGTGTTATTATATATAGCTATATTAACTTTCAGGGCTGCAGCACTCCATTTCTGGGTCTTAGGTGGCACAGAGTTACTCAAAGTTCCAGGGAAATACCAGCTGATACTCATATAGCTCAGTGTTGCAGAATCTAAAAATACATTTACAGCTTCAGACTAAGTGTGGCTGCTATAAGGACTTACAATCTAGGCTCCCATTTTCTTATGAGTATTTTCTGAGAGAGACCTTAGTGTATTTGTTCTTTTGTTTCTGACTTATTTTGCACAACACATTGTCCTCAAGGTTTATTCAGTTCCTTGTGTGTCCCTCAAAATCCCTCCTTTCTGCAGCTGCACAAAATTCCATCCGATGAGTGTCTCAGAGCTCGCTATTCTGCTTCTCAGTCATTGTATCCTTCGGCTCCCTCATTCTATTGGGCATCATGGATAATGTCCAAAATAAACAAACCGTGTCTTATAGAACCTTCACTTCATTGTACAATCAGCAGCACTCTCAATTTTAGACAATTTTCTTTGGTTCATACTGGCAAAGAATCAACAAACACAATGGCACCAATGACCTAATCAAACCTACCCCTTAATCACTCTCTTCTCTGCACTCCCCACCTCAATGAGTTGCCCCTGGTAATGCTGTGGTACTGTTGATGTCTTCCTGTTAACTATTGGCCATAGAATTTTCAGATTTCCTCCTATACCCCTATTGACCCTTTGTCTACCATTGAACGTTTGCAATAGTTTATGTGAGAACTTATTTATAATTATAAATTTAATCAGTGGGATACATGGCACCATACATCCCTTTTCAATCATATTCACTTTCAATATGGCAATGTTACTTATAAACCTGCTAATTAATTACCATCACTTCTATCCATTCCCTTACATTTAGGTTCAACCTCTTTGGATAGCCTTTCCCCTGTCTCTAGCTTTGTAGTACCTCTAGGTCTGCTGTATTCCATGTAACCTCTGAGATTTCCTCTACCAGAGTCATAATAGTGAAATCATATAGTGTCTGTCATTTTGTGACTGACTTATTTCACTCAGCATTATGTCCTCAAGGTTCATCCATATTGTCATATGCTACGGGACCTCATTTTGTCTTACTGTTGCATAATATTCCATCATATGTATATACCACATTTTGTTTATCCACTCATCCATTGATTGGCCCTTGGATTGTTTCCATTTTTTGGGCAATTGTGAATAGTGCTGCTATGAACATCGGTGTGCAAATATCTTTGCCTTTTTAAAATAGAGTTTTTGTCCTTTTATTGCTAAGTTGCATGAGTTTTTAAAAAAATACACTTTGGATATTAAACCCTTCTCTGATAAATGATTTTCTCCCATTCTGTAGGTAATATTTTCACTTTCTTGATAATATCCTTTGATGCTCAAATGTTTTTAATTTTGATGAATTTCAATTTATCTGTTTTTCTTTTTTCTTTCTTTGCTCATGCATTTGGTGTTATACTCAGGAATCTGTTTCCTAGTACAAATTCCTGAAGATTTCCCTCCAAGTTTTATTCTGAGGTTTTTATAGATCATTGACCCAACTTGGCTTAATTTTTTTATAAAGTGAAGTAGGGGTGGGATGCCATTCTTTTGCATATGGATTATCCATTTTCTCCAGATACATTTGTTGAAGAGATTATTATTTTCCCATTGACTGGACTTGACATCTTATAAAAATCTATTGCCTATTGATTTGAAGGTTTATTTTTGAACTCTCAAGTCTGTTCTATTGATCAATTTGTCTGTTTTATGCCATTACCATACTATTTTGATTACTGAAGTTTTGTAGTAACTTTTGAAATTGGAAGTGTGAGTCCTCAGACTTTGCTTTTCTCTTTCAACATGGTTCAGCCCTCCTTGCTATTCTATATGAACTTGATTGGCTTTTTCATTTCTGCAAGAAGGCTGCTGGAATTTTTATTGAGATTGAATTGAATCCGTAAATTTTTTTTTGGTAGTAGCAACATCGTAAAATATAGCCATCCAGTCTACAAAAATGGGGTATCTTTCCATTTATTTAATTTGTCTTTTAAAATTTCTTTTAGTGATGTTATTTAGTTTTCAATGTGCAAGACTTTTACATTCTTGGTTAAATTTATTTCTCGGTATTTTATGCCGTTAGATACTAT
>PVIY010026858.1:12638-34970 GCA_004026745.1 Myrmecophaga tridactyla | reverse complement strand
CATACCAACAACAATCAGCCAACATCTCTATACCTCCTATTTCCACAAAACTCTGTAAAGGTGTCAAAAACATTATCCCCAGAGCTTGACTTCTTACAAGTGAAGCATTAGGAGAATCAAATGGTGATATTTTGACTATCTCTTTTGCCAACTCACCCCATGGATTGGCAGTGTCATTCTGATTATGGGAATCAGAGTCTTTAGTACCTTTGAGTCCAGTCAGAGTAGAAAACCATTCATAAAAACACATTTTTAAGATTTTGTTTCTTAAGAACCACTCCTGGTACCAAGTTGTATTAGTTAGGGTTCTCTAGAGAAACAGAATAAACAAGAAATATCCATAAATATAAAATTCATAAAAGTGTCTCACATAACCATGGGAACATAGAGTCCAAAATCCACAGGGCAGGCTGTGAAGCTGATGACTCTGATGGAGGGTCTAGACAAACTCCACAGGAGAGGCTCGCTAGCCAAAGCAGGAAGAGAACCTGTCTCTTCTGAATCCTCCTTAAAAGGCTTCCAGTGATTAGATTAAGCATCACTAATTGCAGAAGACACTCCCTTTTGCTGATTACAAATGGATTCAGATGTGGATACAGCCTATGTGGTCATGATTTAATTCTATGAAATGTTCTCATCACAACAGACAAGCCAGCACTTGCCCAACCAGACAAACAGGTACCACCACTTGGCCAAGTTGACACCCGAACCTGACCATGACATTCCCCACTGCAAAAACCAATCCATTTCTGGTATAATGCATTCCAGTAGCTTTAGCAAACTGAGATAATTTGTTTCTTCTATAATATTTTTTTAGAGACTGTATGGTATTCCATTATGAAATGGACAGGAGAACACACACTCCAAAAGAGCTGAGACACTGTATTTTATTCACTTGTCCATTGCTACGTGATCACAATGATAAACTACTCATACTTGTATACCATTTACGCTATGCCACCATAGTTTCAAGTAATTTTCACTCATTTGATCCTGATTTTTAACAGTTTGAGGTAAATACTATTATCATACCAACTTTGCAATTGAAGCACAGAGAGGTTAATACTTTTGTTAACGCTCTCTTTAAGTCAACTCGGCAGGTGAACTCACTGCCCTCCCTGCTACATGGAATATGACTCTTGGGGCTGAGCTGGGATCCGGCATCAAGGGATCAAGAAAGCCCTTCTTGACCACAAAGGGGGAGAGAGAAATGAGACAAAATAAAGTGTCAGTGGCTGAGAGATTTCAAACAGAGTGGAGATTATCCTAGATGTTATTCTTATGCATTATATAGATATTCTTTTTTAGTTTATGGTGTATTGGCGTGGCTAGAGGGAAGTACCTGAAACTGTGGAGTTGTGTTCCAGTAGCCTTGATTCTTGAAGATGATTGTATAACTCTATAGCTTTTACAGTGTGACTGTGTGATTAGGAAAACCTTGTGTCTGTGGTTCCTTTAAATATACGGACAAAAAATAAATAAATAATAGGGGGGATAAGGGGTAAAAAATTGGATAGATTGAAATATTGGTGGCCAATGGGAGGTAGGGGTAAGGGGTATAGGATATATGAGTTTTTTCTTTTTAGTTTCTTTTTCTGGAGAGATGCAAATGTTAGAAAAATGATCATGGTGATGAATACACAACTAAGTGATGATATTGTGACCACTGATTGTATAATATGGTTGGACTATATATGTGTGAAGATATCTCAATAAAAATATTTTTTAAAAAATTTGTCCACAGTCATATAAATATTTGTTCAATTGGAGATTGAACAGATAGATTAATGCTTCTAAAACTGAAATAATCCACAGTTTATTGATCCCTGCCCTCAGTCTGTATCCAATCTTCCTCGCTTAATTCTATCAATTAATAATTAGGGTGATTAAAGGGAAATTTTAGGTTGTACATGTGACTACAATAAAAATTAAAACAAAGCAAAAATATAGGACTGTACAGCACATACAATGAACCCAATAATCCATGGACTAGTTAATAGTACAATTATTCTTTCCATTGTAGCAAAGGTACCACATCAATACCAGGTGCTAATACTAGGGTGGTATACGGGATCTCTGTATTTTATGCATGATTTTTCTTTAAGCATACAACAGCTCTAATAAAAAAATAAAATAATTAGGTAGGGCAATGATCAGTTTCCATGAACTATGAGATCCAGAAAAGCACCTTTCACTTGTTTTCTATCATGCCCAGGAACTCAGAGCGTTTGGCATCAAGTAGGCCCCTGCTAGTTCCTTCAGGAGCATCTTTAGCTTGTTCACTCATCAGGCATTGCCCTAAACAATGCTTTGGAGACACATCACACCTCCAGTCTGAGACTAGCCCTGACTCCCTGGGCCCCATGTACACATCCCTCTGGTTTCCACTCATCCCCTCCGCTTCCTGCTTCTCTGCTGGCTCTCTGCTTTGACCCCCAGCCCGACTCTTTCCTGAGTTCCTTCTATGGAACACTCCATCTTTTCAAGTCCCTTCCTCTCTACCCTCATAGGCATGGACTTTGTTGAACCAGCTGGTCATGCAGCCTTTGTCCTCTCTTTTCCCTTCTGTCCCTTCACTGGCCTCTACACCAGCGATACTAAGTATGGCCCATGGACCTGTAGCTTTGCCACCACCTGGGAGCTTGGGAGAAATGTAAATTCTCAGGCCCCACACCAGACCTGCTGAATCAGAATCTCTGAGAATGGGGCCCAGGAATCTATATTTAACAAGCCCCCCAAAGATTCCTAGGCATGCTAGAGCTGTGAGAAACATCGCTCAACACTGCAGCAGGCTTTCAAGTGAGCACACCTCCTTCTGACAGACCTTAGCTCAAGAGGATTCAATGGCATGCCCATTTCCCAAGTAATGCAACCTAAATGACCTTATCAGGCAACAAGAGACTTCTTGATCTGACTCCCACTTCTGATCCCTCATCATTACTCTACTCTACTGCCTGATTTTACTTGAAATCTAAATACGGCAAGCTTCTCTCACAGAGCCTTTCCTTTGCTTAGGTTCCCACCTTGTCTCTCTCCCTGAAGATGTTTTGTTTAAATCACGGCCCTTCCTAGAAAAAGCAAGGTCCAGTCCCTGCTAAAGGCCTTGCCCTGTTTTGGAGGAAGCTGGGGCTGAAGAAAGCTGTCCTTTCTGGTTCCTCTGGCATCCTGGGAGGCGAGGCCAGCCGACGAGGTCAACTTTGTAAGACCTTCAGGGAAGGGATGTGGCACTGATCCTGTCTCCTTCTATAGCAGACACGACACCACATCTCCTCTGATACTTGGACACCCTGCAGGGCAGATATCTACTGCTGAGGAAACCTCACCAACTCAAAGCGGCCTAATCACACGTACCCAGGGCCACGATTACCCCAAGAGCACCAGGCCCTGGGGATCCCCTCCAGGAGGCCCTTCAGCGGGAGCTGGGCAGCCTCAGTCCCATGCTTGGCCTCCTGCCCCAGTCCAGAGTGGGAGACTGGCGCCCCCCAAGTTCTCCTCGGGTGCCCCCATTCTATGAGATGTGAACTCACACCCCTGCCACCACCAAGCATACCCTTCAATAAAAAGATAAAACGTCTCCAGGGGCTTCCCACGGATGTCAGAATAGCATCCAGCCTGCTTTCCCCAAGCTTCAAGGCCTCACACGCTCAGCGCCTTCCGACCTCTCTGGTCCCGCTTCCCTCCTTCTCTCCTTGCTCCTTCAGCTCAGTCTCCCTGGCCGTTCAGTCCTTCAGACCTGGCAGCTCCTTCCTGCCACGGGGACTTTGCCCAGGCTCCCCTATGGCCCACTCATCCTCAGGGAGTAACGTCCACCCCAGCCTAAGGGTCTCCTGTAACTCTTTTTTATTGCACCCTGTGCCTTCGCCTTTTAGGCTGTATCACAGTTTGCAATAACTTGTTTCTTTGGGATTTTTTATCTGCTGTTCTAGATCATGGAGCCCATGAGGACAAAAAGTCAGCTTTCTCTTTCTACCACCGTGTATCTGTACTTGGTAGAGATTCAATAAATATTTCCTGAGTACATGAATGCAGACAAGGGAGGTCATTTCTCTGCGAGAAAGGGGGGTTGAATTCCCTGCAAGAAGTTGGAGCCTGGGGGGTGGTCCCTGATGAGGAACTCACTGGCCACACACAGCAGAATCTGGTGACTTCAGCTTTCGCTCATTCAAAGAAATGGCCACGTGGCCCTGGAAGATGCGAGACCCACCTGAGGCGCAGAAAAGGGAGCATGGGTTAGGCCAGAATCTCTTCATCTGGAGGGGCAGGACCCCAGGCATGCCACAGATGTGCAGGTGGGTTGAAATCCGGCTGGTCTGAATGGCCACCAGGTTGCCACCAACACCTATGAGGAGGTGGCAGCCATTACTTGAAGCTCACTTCCTCCAGGAAGCCTGCCCGGGCTGACTGAGACTTGGCGTTTTCCTCCCCTCCCACCAGATACAGAGCGCCCTTGGCACCAAGCAAAGGTGGCCCAGACCTCACCTGGGCGGTGTCCAGGCCACATCACCTCAACAGTTGAGAGAGTGGAAGAGAAGGAGGAAATGCGGGGACCAAGGGTGAGGAGGAGAGCAGAGTGGATGGGAAAACAGCTTCACGAGCCACTGTGGTGACAGTCAGACCTCAAGGTCAAGGTGTCAACAGGAACCAGACTTAAAGATGCTGAAGCTGGAATACTGGAGAAAATGAAAATTATTTTTCACCGAAAAGTGGGCTAGGGAAGGAATGCGTGGGGAGGAGCAGGGAGGAAAGGGGAGGAGGGAGGAAATGACCAACTGATGAAAGGACTGCCCAGTCAGATGAGCTCTTGGCTGGGCGCCCTAAAGAGCTTTTGAGAAAGACGTTTCTGACTCTATCTCCCACACCCAGAGACACCTGGGGCCGCACATGGAGGGGTTTCTTTGGGGGACTCTTGGGAAAGTGAGGTCATGGATGGAGCAATAAAACCTAAAACCGACAGAACCCACAAGCAAAAGCATGAGTCCAAGAAAACCAGGTGTGCATGCACCTCTCTGATATTCACTGAAGGAGGCTCCAGGCTTCCACGGGGGGTGGAAAAGGGTTCAGGCTGATTTTCCTCTGCAGGGTGGCCGAAAGGGGATGGGGGCTGCCCTGCTGTGTTTCCTCAGCCTCAGGGAGAACACTCCTTAATGGGCAAGACTTGCAGCAGAATCTCCAGGGTTAGAGAGCCAGCTATGGCTGATGCAGAGTGACCTGTCCGTAAGAACCGTCACACACCTGGCTTGTTAGGTATGCACTTGATTTAAAAAGAAAAATGAAAAGAACCTAAAGCTAACTGGCAGCATCCACAGATTGGGCATTCTGAGATAAAACCCAGTTTTCTGGCTTCTGTGAACAAAGCAGCTCTGGCAACTCCGGCTCTCCATGTCCACAAAACAGCAGCGTGTCTGCACTTTGGGCAGCAGGACCCCACCGTTCCCTCCTGCCCTGCACCCTGCCTGCTTAGCTCATTCCTATTGCCTGCTCGGCCTGAAGCAGCTGAGCTGCCGAGAGATGAAGCTCAGTTGGCCGTGGCTGTGGACGCTGCTGGTGGCCCTGGGGAACAGCCTGTCAGTTGACTCTGATGTGGGGAACCCAGGCCAGGCCCCCAAAAGTCGGGGTGCTGGGGACACAGCGACACCCAAGCTTGTCAGAAGCCTACTTCTGCATCCCACTGGCGCAGGTCTGAACCTCTCCACACCGGCCCAGTCCATCTTCAGAGCCTGACAATGAACCAGGCACAAATTCAAGCTTTGATCATAAAACAGAGGCCACTGAAGCAAATGCTTCCAAGGCCTAGACCTAAAAGACAACATGCAGGGGGTCAGGTGTAAGGTAGCAGGAGGTGGGGGGAATGAGACAAACCAGAAAACACAAGTCCTGTCTCAAGGAGGGCTGGGCACAACAGATGCTATGCTCTAGCTGACTGCTGCAAACCCGGGCTGTAAACCCAATATTGTCATGCCTCTAATTTCTAGAAAGAATGCAGAAATCAAGATTTTTATGGTTAAAGGTCTGATTTCTAAATGACATTAATAAATTTAAATTTAAAACAAAAATAAATGTGCCCTATCAAGATGGCCAAAAGAGAAGCTTCAGGGCTCTGCACCCCACAGACACACCAGCGAGCAGCAAGAACGGGCCAGAAGCATCTTTCTCAAAGCACCAGAAAACAGTCAGAGAACTGCAATAAAGGGTGAGGGCTGCATCACAAAACGGAAAGCATCAGAGACCCCATGGCCCCAGCTGCCCACCCTCCCCAGCTCAGCAGGAGCTGGCCTGAGCCCCTCTGGTGCCCTGTCCTGGATCTGGACAAAGCAGAATGACCCTCATGCATAACTCGGAGCATATGTTTGGTCCAATCTGTCTGCGACGCCCTGGAAAGAAAACAGTAAGGAGACAGTGACAATTAAATGCAACACATGATCCCAGATGGGCTCTGACAAGGGAGGGAGAAAGGCTCAAAGGGACATTACTGGAACACAAAAAAAACTGGAATATCACTGTAAAATTATATCTGTGTTAAATTTCTGGAATTTGGTAACTGCACTGAGGTTGTCACATGACTTAATATTCTTACCTTTAGAAAACGTACATGGCAACAAAAGTGTTCAACGAGCATCATGTGCAGAGCCTGCACTCAAGACCAGAAACTGGACTGATAAAAAATAGATGCATTTATGGATAGAACAGTACAGCAAACGTGCCAAAATGTTAAAGTGGGTGGATCTGGGGGTAGGGGTGTATTCGAGTCTATGTATAGTGTTTCTATTATTTTTGTAACTGTCCTGGAAGTAGGAAAGTATTCCAAAATAAAAGGTTAAAAACAAAACAAAATAAGAAGAAACGTGAGCGCTAAACAACCAGTTCTGAGGCCATACTCGGCCGGCAGACCACCAGCAAATTCTGGGTTAAACTCTCCACACCATGTGTCTTGAAGTCTTAGGACTCGGCTCTTTCCAGGAAGCTCGGGTCAGGTGGTGCTGACGAGCTCCCAGGATTCCTTCCACCTGGGAGAATCCCACCCCAGTCGTGCCGACATGGCTGGCCTGTGGCTCGGCTTCAAAGTCTGCCTCTGAGGGTCTGAGCCAGAGCCCAGAGTCCTTGCTGCGCAGGTCGGTACCGGCCTGGGAACCGGCCCAGCTCAGGGACCCCGGGCGCACAGTGGTCACTCAGGTACCCACCACAGATAACAGGAGTGAATATGGCCATGCCTTGGTACTGCTGTCCAGAGATGGTTCTGCTCAAGATGAGCCCTCCAAAACTGCAGAGAGAGCAGACAGTGTTAGGGCTGAGCAAGGCTGCAATTCGAGCAGCCTTTTAAACCCTTTCTGTGCACATTGTCCCATCACGCTGTCTGCCCAGCCTTGGCCCCCACTTTCCTTCCCAACACAAAATCCACGCGTCCACGAGCTGTGACAGTCACACCTCATGGCCGTGAGCTGCAGGACAGTGAACTCATCTGACTTTCCCCATTTGGACTCTTCCTGGAAAGCTGTTACACTGGTCACAGTAAACAGAATTGCCTCTTTTAGAATGGAGAGAGGCAGGGTTCTCGTTGAAAGAGAAATGCCTTGAGAGAAAAGCACAGTGGGACCACTCCGCTAGTACTGGGAGCTAGTGAGGAGTCACACGGGTGACCCTGTGTTCCCCCCTGATGATCGCAGCTGGGCTGGGGGAGGGAGAGAGAGAAGGGGCAGTGGCCTTGCTCTCCTGCTCACCTGCTGATGAGCATGGCCAGGATGATGGGGAACCACCCGAACTTCAGGACCCTCATGACCGGTGGGCTCTGCTGGACAATGACGAACCCCAGTGGGATCAGAGCAATGAAGCCAGCGCACACCACTGCCGCCAGATACCACATGTCTGGGAAGAGAGGAACACACAGCTCATGCTGGCCTGGCCAGAGGATTTGGAGAGGGGCATGCCCTGGCCTGGTCTGGATTGTGGGGACCAATGAAGGGCACCAGAGGGCTGAGGGTAGGGTGGGCTGTCCTCCCCGACTGTCAGAGGACTGTCACTGTCCCCTTGTACACTGGAGAAGCTCCTCTGTCGTGAATTCCTGCCACATTCACTTCGGATCTCTGAAGCTTGGCGATTTTGCCTCTTCTCTCTCCTCACCCAGCCTCACTGCTGTTATTCTTGTTAACAATACCACGTATGGGATGCAGACTCTGTGGCAGACTCTGCACTAAGCACTTAACACATGTGATCTCGTTTCATCTTCTCAATGACCCCACTGAGAAGTAACGTGCAGAAACAGAAGCTTCAGGAGGTAACCCTCCCAGGACACGCAGCTAGTAAGGCAGCGAGGTCAGGGCTACAGCCGCAATTGGTGTACAGCCAGAGTCGAGACTATGACCTCCAGCCTGCTTCCTGAGAAGGCCCAGTCCCATGTGAGCTCCAGGCTCCGGGGCCTCTGGTTTGCACTGGCCATGGCTGGCCTTGTAGTGACCTGTGTAACCAGTAAGATGAACCTGAGGTTAGGTCAGCCTCACTGTGAATCGAGATGGCTCGCGGCACACTCAGGCCTACACGTGGGTGCCACTTTTCTTCCTGCCTTACTGTCTCGTCGTGTACAAGTGAGTTCACCTTCCAGAAACAGAACAAGAGAGCATCTTCCTGATACTGGCCTCCTCTAGAGGGGCCATCTCACCCCAGCCCCACCCTTCAGAGCACAGGGTCGAGGGCAGTTTACACCCTCCCTGCCAAGTAGCCACTTGCTGGCTTGGCCTCAACACTCAGGGTCCAGGCACAGACGTGTGTCTCACATCCCGTTTCTCAGGGCCAGGATCACCACAAACATCTCCCTCGTGTTCTTGTGCCCTTCCCTGCACCAAACATTATAGTCAGCTTCTTGGCCATAGGGGAAGTCCATCGTCATGGACAACTGGAAGGAAAGTCAGGCCACAGGTACCCAAATCAAGCTAGAAACAAAGGATTTCATGGCAGAAATGGCTGAGCACTTTACACCATCGCAGAAGACAGGAGGAGACCCAGCAAGGTCTAAACGGGTCTCAAACTCTCAGAGATGCACAAGCCCATAGGAGCCTTGACTTACAGGACACTTTTGATTCGAGCCCAGTTTTCATAGGACTACTCACAAGGCCCTAAAGACATAGTTGCAGCTCACATTGTCTCAAGCACTGTAATGGGATATTTCCTCTATGTGCATCTCGTCTCCCCAGCTACTCAGCAAGCCTGACCACCAGAGGGGTGGTAGAGTCAGCTGCTCATCCACTCACTCTGACCAGAGTTATCCAATAGGGGCCAGGTCCACTGGCTCTCCTCAGTGCAGAGAGAGGGTCATAGCCTAATCAGAGCTCTGGACAATCGGACAATGAGTTAATGTCTAATAAATCATGTGTTAAAATACACATGTTTCAGGAGGAGGCAAAGGGGAAGGGCCCACAGAGGCAAGTAACTCATTTATTTTGCAAAGATAGCTCAGATAATTGACACCCACATGAATGTTACTGTTTTAAATTCAGTTTGGTTAAAAAATAAAAGTAATTCATCTTATTCTACTCCCTAGATCTTCATTGCCACTTACCTGAACTCTGAGAATCTTCCAGATATTTCCAAGCTGCTAAGTATCATTAAGGCAGGTATAGTGACTTGGAGCTGTACATACCCCAGAAAACATGCCCATAAATGTAACCCACTCATGTGGGTGTGAACCCATTCTAAGTAGGACCTTTGATGAGGTGACTTCAGTTAGAGCATGGCCTAGGATGGGTCTTCATACTATTATTGGAGTCTTTTTAAATAAAATGAAACCCTGACAGACAGAGAGAAAGCAATGGGAAGCAAGAAACTGGAACTCAATGGACCCAGAAGGCAATGGAGAGGCCAGGAGAGGTGTTGCCAGCTTCATCAGATGCCAGCCCCAGAACGCCAGCCTCCAGAAAGAAAGGTGCCTTGATGACCCCTGATTTGAACTTCCACTTAGTCTCAAAACCAGGAGCTATTAAAACCCCTTTGTTTAAACCTACCCATGGCATAGCCCTTGCTTGAGCAGCCAAGGGAACGAAAACAGGAAGCAACACCAAGGATGGCAGTGAGACACCCCAGCGCTGGGATGGAAAGGGTCCTCATACTGCTGAGCAATAAACCAGAGTTGTGTCGTTTGCTTGACTTGCCAACACTTAAAAACTCGTGGGTTTCAAAAGTCACTGGATCCATATTCCCACATGGCAACAATAAATTGGAGTCTCGCTGGCCATTTGCTTTAGCTAGAGCATTTCGTTCCACTGAACATCACCACAAGCCCCACCACTCCCTACCGTATTCACCCCTGTTCATGATGTTCTTGGTGCCCACCCACAGGTATCTGAGGCTCTGAATTGACAAGGTGTGTGCAAAACTGTGGCACTCAGGAGGGGTGGTCAGCTGCGGAAACCCAGCAAGAGGAAAATCTTCTGCACTAGAGCTGTGCCGCCTGCGCAGCACTGCCCACCTGTCCAGTACTGCCCAGCACATGAGAGAAAGGAAGATCTGGCCCATGATGGAGTTGAGGCCTGATATAAGTTGAACTGTGCCCCCAAAAGATATGTCTAAGTCCTCACTCCAGGTCCTGGGGATGTGACCACATTTGGGAACAAGATCTTTGAAGATGTGATTAGCTAAAATGGGGCCAAACTGGATAAGAGTGCCCTGGTCTAATAAGACTGGTGTCCCTACAAGAAGAAAACTGGACAGAGACAGACAGACAGGCACGGGGAAGGAAGTGCCACACAAGGACAGAGGCAGATGTGTCTACAAACCAAGGACTGCCACAGATACGAGCAACCAGAAGCTGGAGAGGCCCAGGACAGAGTCTTCCCTACAGACACAGAGGGAGCAGGGCCACACCCTGATTTCAGACTTTTGGTCTCCATAACCTGGAGACAATAAAGTGACTGGCTTGGAGTGCTTTCTAACCACAACTTAAAGAAGCTGAGAAAGGCCACGCAAGTATCTGCCACTGACCACCAGACCACCTCCTGAGGTCCAGGCTCCTCTCATCCCTTGCCTTCAGGGAGGGCACGTCCTGCAGCTGCTGCTGCCCACAGCTCTTAGGTTTCTCGTTGGGTGGTTTCTATGCATTCCAGGTGAACTGCCTCCCCAAGGAGAGACCCACCCTGTGAGGACAACAGGTGGCCAGGCCACCCACCTATCTTCAGGCCCTCCGCGGACCTCCCTGGTATCCTCTGTTCAAAAGGCTGGCAGTAATAATCTATATTTGTGGAGAACTGAGTTGCCTATCGCTCCTTGAAAACAGCTTGGAGAGCTTGAGGCACTTGCTGTAGAACACGTCCACCTGCCGTGTGGCCTCAGGTTCTCCTTCTATAAAAGGAGGATTTGGGGTTCAATGATGCTTTAGGCTCCTTGCTGTTGGGGCAGGACCCAATTTTAATGCTGCCTTGCCCAGCCATGCTGGCGCTCCCCCTGGGAGCCCTGCCTACCTTTGTGTTTATAGAAGAAGCTGCTAACCAAAGCCAGGATGGACAGTGTGACGAGGTCTCCCAGGCTGGCCGCAATGGGTGTCGCGATGTTGTCTGGGTTGACCCCAAGCTTTCGGGCACCAATCACTATGCAGACCATCAACATTCCTGCAGAGGGGGTGGGGGAGGAGAAAGAGAAAGGAGACTCAATTCCAAGAAACCAACCCACGCTGATAGGGTGCAGTGGTTAGAAGGTGGTCGTGAGGCTGCTTGCCTTGCCTCTCCAAGCTCGGACGTGAAGCCAGGCTGTCCTGTCTCTTTCAGAGCTCCTCCCACCGTGTGGGGGCTGAGAAGGTTGGGGGAGTGAGGCACTACCCTGTGACATGGCTCTCATGCCAAGAGGCAGTCCAAAGGCTCTGATGACATTCCAGCAAAGCAGGAAGACCACCAGGCCAGGCAGCCCTTAGGCCCCAAATCGCCTGTAACCAGCTACAAAGACATGGCTCTCACAGCCCCACACTGCTTTGAAGGCTGCTCCAAAACCCTCTGGGTAATGGGAGACCCAAGGTACCAAGTAGGTTCATCAGGTACTCTGAGAAACAGATGCCAAGATACAATTAGCCAAGTAAGAGATTCATGAGGGGCATCGCCTGGGAGGGAAAAATGGAAAGGGCATCCAGAAGCGGGGGGCCCATGAAACAGGGACACAGGTCAGGCCCCAGGGGAGTGACAGAGAGAGGAAGGGAGGTGAGGAGGAAGTGTCTTAGGCTGCAGAGCTCAAGAAGGCTGCAAGGGAGTCCCCAGCCCCAGACACCTGCAAAAGACCCTGTGTGTGGGAACAGGCCCACCGTTGCAGCAGCCACCATTGCTGGTAGCAGCCCGTGGTCTCAGATAGGCATTGGGCATCTCAGAGGCCACTACACCTCCCAAGGTTCTACCTTCTGTCTGACTGTATCGGGAAGGCCAGCAGCTGCAGCCAAGCCTTCTAGCATGGTATCCCATGCCTGAGAACTCAGTGCAAAAGAATTTTATTTGGTTATTCTAGAGGATTCTTTGTATATTGGTTGCTGGTATGCTAACACTTTACCCAATGTTTATGGGTTTAATTGTGAAACCTGAAAAGATACGTTGAAGACCTAACCCCTACTACTTCAGATGTGACCTTATTTGGAAATAGGATGATTACCAATGCAATTCAGCAAGTTGAGATGAATGACCCTAAAGGAGGGTGGGTCCCTCACCCAGTATGACTGGTGTCCCTATAGGAAGCAGAGAAGAAACAGGTGGACACAATGAATATTGCCACATGATGATGAAGGAAGAAACTAAGCTATACCACAAGCCAAGAAACACCAAGGATTGCTGCCAAGTCCTCTCAGAAGCCAGGAGCGAAGCATGGACCAGACTCTCCCCTACAGGCCCCTCTAAACTTCCACACAATCTTATGTCCAGGGTGATGAGCTTTACCCTACCCCTGGGACTCAGTTTACCCATCCATAAAAAGAGGTGATAAGAAGGGTATCCCATATAAGACTCTATAAGAATCATTATTAGACTTTGTTATTTTCAGTAGCAATATCATGCCAAATATCCTGAGCCTGGACATGGTAGCGTTCCAAAGACATACAGAAGTTTGGAAGTGTTGCTAGTGACTCACTGTGTGCCATTTAAGTGACGGTGACAAAACTTCCTGGTTTCATGTAAATGCACCCAAACCACTAGGGTTCCTTTTGTGTGGAAGGTGCATGTGTGCATTGCATCATGGACCCCAACAAAAGACATTGTACTTGGCCTTATCTGCCTTCCTGTAGTGTGACCCATTTGTCAGCAGGACCTTCTGAAGATGGTATTGCAGTTGAAGGGACACAGAATCAGGCTGAGTCCTGCTCCATGTGGCAGGCTAGAGGTGCCACAGAGACAGGAAGCTCAGGTGTCGTTGTTCAGTGGACACCAGAAACGAGAGGAAGCTGGAAGACAGAGAGGCCACAAATCAGAGGGAAGCCTCAGGAGGAGATGAGACACTGCCGTGTGATGCAGGCAGGGGCATGTCAAGGAGTCCCACAGACAGTGGCACTGGAACCCTAGACCACAAAAGGTGGCAGGACCCTGCCGACACTGTGCATGGGCCTCCGGCCTCTAAAACCGTGAGCCAATTCACTCTCGCTGCTCACGCCAGCCACAGTGTGACATGCGTCACAGCAGCTCTGGCAGACTAAGACAGTGGGGCATATCGACACTGCCCTGTACTTTGATTCCCTGGGATGATGGTTCTCCACCACCTGTGTGTGCAAACAGAAGTTGAGGAGGGCTTGACGTCAGCAAACCTCCAGGACAGGGAAGCTCGGTTTGTAAATCTGATACGGGGCTTTTGCACAAGCTTCATTTCTCAGGCCTTTACTCTCTGTCTTGACCCTATGTGCTAGCACATGCATGTGCTGATATGCTTCCTGGGTGGGGACAAAAGCCACCCATCTACTGCCAGCTTTAACTCACAGAGAGTTGGCATCAATGGATATTTAGTGGACAATCAGATAGGGAAACAGAAGTAGAAAAAAAAGTCCAGTTTACAAAGTTATCAGTCATTCTTTTTTACACTGAGCAAAAGCAAGGCATGTGGTCTGCTAGAGACTCAGACACAATGCAGACGAGCTCCAGAAGTGATGCAGAAGAAAGACATTCTGTAGGTGAACATTTGGGAACTTGTTATATGCCCGGCAGTGTTGTAAATGCTAAAAATAACAAATAAGGCTCTTTCCTCCTGCAGCAACATACTGGCAGCATGGGGGAACAAATAAGAAACCAAATGCATTTTGAAGTAAATAAAACAGGAGACCAAGATGAAGCATGACAGGTGTGCCAGTTTGAAAGGATGTATGTACCCTAGAAAAGCCATGTGTTATCAAAATCCCACTTTATAAAGGCAGAATAATCCCTATTCAATACTGTGCTTGAAACTGTAATTAGATCATCTCCCTGGAGGTGTGATTTAATCAAGAGTGGCTGTTAAACTGGATTAGGTGACGACATGTCTCCATCCACTTGGTTGTGTCTGGATTAGTTTCTGAAGTCCTATAAAAGAGGAAACATTTTGGAGAATGAGAGCGATTCAGAGAGCAGAGCAGAATGACATAGCCAGGAGAAGGAGAGTCCATCAACCAGCGACTTTTGGAGATGAAGAACGAAAATGTCTCCCAGGGAGCTTTATGAAACAGGAAGCCAGGAGAGAAAGCTAGCAGAGGACACTGTGTTCGCCATGTGCCTTCTCACCTGAGAGAGAAACCATGAACGTCATCGGCCTTCTTGAACTGAGGTATCTTTACCTGGATGCCTTAGATTGGACATTTCTATAGACTTGTTTTAATTGGGACATTTTCTCAGCCTTGGAAATGTAAACTAGCATCTGATTAAATTCCCCTTTTTAAAAGTCATTCCGTATCTGGTATATTGCATTCCGGCAGCTAGCAGACTAGAACAACAGGGAATGGAGGATAATCTAGAGTGCTGATCAGAGAAGGCTTCATGAAAAAGGTAACATTTGCTGTTTAACTGAAATAACCCATATGCTCAGATATTCAACATCTGCCTTCTCACTAGAATACAAACATCAGCGAAGAGGAGACTTGTGCGTTTTGTTCATCATTGTTCACCTGTAATGGTGCCTGGCACATGGTAGATAATAAATATTAAATAATGAATGAACATGGGACACAAATGAATGAATGAATGAATGAATGAATGCCACGTGACTTGAACTGCTCATGGTCTGTGGTTTACCCATACAGTGCACGTGGGCTCCCCAAGGAAAAGGATTATTAACATTTCTGTCTTCCTGCCTTCTACAGGTATTTATTATTACACATCTACTGTGTGCCAGGTATTGCAATAGAAGCAGGAAAGGATGGAATAAGAGACCACCAGATCCCTGCTCTTAAGGAAATGACATTTTAGCAGGTTAGCAAGACAAAAAATAGACAAAGAAGATGATTTCCAACTTTCATAAGCACACTCAAAGGCAAACAGTGATTTGGTAGAGAGTGGACAGAGAAGACAAGAATGGAAGGGAGGAGACAGTAACTTCAAATAAGTGGCCAGGAAAAGTCTCTCTGAAGGGATGAAATCTAAGCTAAAAGCCAAGGCCTGCTCACCACTGTATACAGACCCCCACACACTGTCATGGCACCTGGAATGCACACTCAGTCAGCCCCAAAGAGTAAGTGGATGCATGGGGGAATGAGTGAACCAACCTCTGGGTTCAAGCTGCCCAGAACTCAGCATGAATAAAGGGTGACCTGCTTACTGCATCTACAGAGCCAAGGCCCAGGGCCTTAAATGAACAGAGTCTGCAGCTCTCCCTGGTACCCAAACCTTGCCAAGGAGCAGGTTCACTGTATCCTCACTGGGCCAGCTGGTAGGTCTTCACCCCCGGAGAGGATATGGGAAGTTCTCCCTGAGTGGCCCCATCCTTTACAGAGCGCTGAGAGCAGAGCCCGAGGGGAAGGGACACGCGCCTGGTAGGTGGAGGTGAGCAGGGCAGTGGGTGGGCGAAAGCAGCTCACCGAGGGCGAAAGCAGCGAGGAAGGCTGTGATGACACTGCTGGCACACAACAGCCCCATCTCTGCCAAGTCCAGCTCTTCCCGTGATACAGCTCCCAACAGGAGGGCAGCAAGCGCAGCCAGGAGCCCCACGACGATGGCCTGCACCTGAGGGCAGAGACGACAATGTGAAGGCGAGGTTCCCTCTGAGCCGCAGCCACACCTCGCTTCCATTCACCAGGTGCCTCAAGGGGTCTGCAGACCACTCGCCACTCCCCCTTCCCCAACTCTAAAGACTGCTAAAGGCCCCTCAACCTTGGGAAAAGACAACTCTCCTGTGGTGGACTGACGCTGTATGTACCCCAGAAAAGCATGTACTTGAAGCTAATCCATTCCTGTGAGTGTGGACCCACAGTAAGGAGAACCTGCTGATGAGGTCCTTCAGTTAAGGTGAAATGCCCCTCTTACTGGAGTCCTTTATAAACAGGATGAACACAGAGAGAAAAAGCCACATGATCAAGAAGCCAAAAGCATGAAATCTGGAAGAGAAGGGAGAGACAGCGCATGCTGCCATGTGCTCTGCCACGTGGCAGGGGAGTCCCAGATCAACGGCAGTCAGTGTTCAGAAAGCAGCACTTTGATGATGGCTTGATTTGGACATTTTTCTCAGTCTCAAAACTGTAAGCTAATAAAGTCCCATTGTTAAGCCAACCCATTTCACTAAAACACTTCCCCTGCAAATGCTCCCTTCTTTGTTCTCTTGTAAAATATCATCTTCCATCATGGAATCTAACTCTTCATCTTCTTCTTAATCCTTGGTCAAGGGCTGTCCCGTCTCTTTCTCATAGTTCCACTTTAAAACTTTTCTGGGCAAAATTGCTCTGTATGAAATTGCAGCTCGCACAACTGACTATACTCCGCACATGGAAACACTCCGTGACCCACAGCCACAGCCTCCAGGGCTTCTCTGTGCCCTTCGTGTCCCTCTTGCTGGCCCTCCCTTTGCACATGGCCTCCACATGGGTGTGCCTTCTGCTGCACTCTCTTCCACGGGAATCATCCATTCCCAGGCTGATGCCCCACTCTCTCTCCTGGCAACTACAACATCTCTGTTCCTACCCATAGCCTGTAATGAGACACCCCAGATCTGACGGTCAGTACTGGGACCTCTAATTCAAAATGTCTAAAAGGAAACATGTGACTAAAGAAGGTTAAAAACACAAAGAGCTCTACCATCTATATGAATGGCAAGAGACAGTATTTTGAGTTGAAAATTTGTTCTCCAAGTTAACTTAAGTAAATCCAAGTTCCACCATGATTTTTCACGACTCTTGGTACCTAATTTTTAATTTCACAAGGATGAGGATGCGTAAGTATGCAAGAAAAGCCAAGAAGATTTTGAAAAAGAAGATCAAAGAGGGGATATCTACTGTGTCCATACGTATTGATTAATACGTATCTTAAAGTATAGTCACTGCAACAGTATAGTATTGGCAGAAATATAGAGACATAGATCAGTAGGACAGAACAGACTCCAAGAAGAGAATTTTGAATAAGTAAATATTTTAAATTTAATATATGTCAATTTACTTGTGGATATGTGAAAATTTTATGATACAGGTGGCATTTCAAATTAGCAGGGGTAAGAGAAACTGGATATCCATTTGGGAAAAAAATGTATCCGTATTTTATACCATCCACACAAAAACATACCTAAAGATAAAAACCCAAAGATATAGGATAATATGTTTAAGATCTTGAAGTAGGGAAGACCTCCTCTGAGAGATACAACATGTAAAGTTCATAAAGAAAATGTGTAAAATTTACAGGTCTAATTATGACTTTTACATGAATGAAAGAGATACTACAAAGTTCAAAGACAGGAGGTTGGGAGAAAATATTTCCCACATAAATAGCTAATAAAACATTGGTATTTAGAATAATAAATCCAGGTCACAAATTAATAAAATTTTAAAAATTATATAAGCAACTTAATAAAAAAAATACAGAAGAAATATGAAAGGCAATTCCCAGAAAAGGAAATAGAAGTGACTAAGAAATACTTAAGAAGATGATCAACTACTTAGTGATTGAGAAAATCCAAAATAAAATCCCAATCTGATGGTATCCTATTCATTTGTAACTGAGGTTGCGTTCCTCTAGCCCAGATGAGAACCGTCTTACTACGTGGAGTCCTTGCTCTCAGAAGACAGCTCACCCAGCAAGTACTCAGATATGCTTGCCAAATGAATGAATGAGATATATATTTTTTATCCAGAGTAGGTAAAATTAAAATTTACCTATAAAATACATATTGTCAAGTATGTGGGAAAAGGGCTCTCTCACACACTAATGGTGGCAAGAATTGGTACAGGAATTCTGAGGGATTTGCTGCAAAGGACCCACATGCCTGCCGTCTTGTGTCTTTCCCCAAGAAAACCTGCAAAGCGTACAAGAACCATGTAATAATGCTAATACCAGCAATGACCAGCAGCTGGTATGGACTGCGGGTTGCTAAAGCCATGCATCTTCTAAGTGATCTCCATTCCTGTCATTATTAAGAGAAAAGTACCAGCTACAGCTTTATGTATATAGCATAATACATTTTATGTTTAAAAAAAACAAAGAAATGCACATTATGTATTATTTCTCAGCACTGACATACAGATGTAAGGCAAAAAGTGAGTTGGAAGAACGTTTTCAGTGCCAGTAAGGTTATGGAGAAGCTACTAATTCAAATGCTGCTCAGAATACGAATTCTAGAGCTAATTATTTAATATAAGGATTTGCATATTTTCCAATCCTTTTGGAAAAATCAAGGGCCTTAAACCATTCATAACCCTAGTATGTGTGGGATGTTATCATAAGAGACTGATACAGAAAGAGATTATTTCCACTGCAGTAAACTTCATCAAGAAAAGAGCAGGAACAGCTCAAGGGGTACCCCACGGAGACAGTGCAGAGAAGTTAGACACAATTTACACCCAGCAGGACAGAGTGTGGGCACAGGACCCGCTCTTCACAGCCAGTGCTCATGCTATCAGCTCCCGTTCTCCACCAGCTGCTAACCAGCCTGAACAGCACCCTTGGGTGCACCGATGTGATGGGAAAATGCTGAAGTTACTACAAAGTTATCCCATCATTCATGATTCAATGCCAAGCTTTAAAAATGGAGGAGACAACAGTATACGCCTGCTGATTAGGATTCTCCAAGCTGGTGCCTGGCTAGGAGCAGGGCTAGGAATACAGAAAAATAAACTCTGAGAATTATTGCTGAGGTTTTAAAGCTGCCCCTGCCCCACACCCATTTGCCAGTCACTTATTAAGGGTATAACGAGCCACCTCACTTCACTGCCACAGCTCTTCAGTCCTAGGTCACGGTCCAGGCCTCTGATGCCCACCTCAAGTGTGGCCAGGACCACCTCTGTAGCAAGAATAAAACACCAAAGAAGTAAAGGGAAAGGGAAGGGACCAGTTCTACCTGGGTAGCTGACTGGAGTACTTAAACAGTTTCATTGCCAGGCAAACAAGAGGAAAAAGAACATTCCAAAGAGAGACAACTGCACGTGCAAAGGCAAAGAGTTGTAAAGTGTGTGTGGTGTGCAATTTCTGGAATCTAAAGAGTTGGGGGTGGGGGAGCAGGTAGCTGGAAATGAGGCTGTTGAAGTTTCGCAGCAGGAGCTGAACCACAAAATGTTGACACTTGGGCAAGGGGGACACAAAAAGGGGTTTAAGGAAGAAGAGGAAGATTAGCCTTGGGTTTGGGCTACCCAGCTAGCTGTGGAGGGGATAAGCTGGCGGTCGAGCACCCTGGAAACAGAATAACGAAGAGGTTTCCCATTATCTAGGTCAGATACAAAGAGGCCATGACAAGGGAGGAGCAGACGTGGGACAGGATTTAAGCACAGCTCAGAGGCAGAATGACTGGATATGGGGAAGAGGGAGAAAAAGAAACTCAGCATTTCAAGATTCTAGCACGGCCAACTGAGAAGAGCTGTTCACTGGGCATGGCTAAGGTGTATTGAGTGACTGCCACGTACTGGCCAAGGCACACCCTTTATCTGGGTAAACCTCAAAGCAACCCATTTTTACAGATGAAGGGACGTGACCTGGCCAAGTTCCCTCAGCTAGTTGACCCCAATTGTGAGCTCCCAATCATCAAACTAGACTGAGTTGGGGGTTCCAGGTGAGTTGAGTGTGATGAGGGAAGATGGCACAGTCAGATTTGGGGCTGTGCTTCTGGGAGATAAAAAAGTTAGACAAGGGGGTTCTGGAATCAGCTGTCAGGTGCAGTGATTATCTCCTTAATTCTACTGATGTGAACATGAGGCTAAGCAAGACCACGTCCCCTGCCCAAGGCTACCCAGTGGATAAATGATGGCCCTAACACCAGGCCTGCAGGATCTCAGAGCACAGGTTCTTTAGGTTGCCAGGCTGCCTGTACACAGAGAAGCCCAGAAGGTTCTAGGACAGAGCTACTTCCACCTAGGCCATGCCTGGCCTTCCCTCATGCCCTGAGTGATTTGCTCTCCACTCCTCAGTCATGGGTCTTGGACTCTGTGATGAAACCTGCAGGACGAGGGAGTAGCCCCACTGGGGTCTGGCCAGAAGGAGATAAAAGTTTGAAAGGAGCATGAAGTATTTAGGGACAAACAAAGAAAATGTCACAAAGATTAAGAAGGAACAGAGAGGCAGGAGTAGGAATAAGGGAAAATTTCAAGGCAGGAAGGATCCAGAGCATCAAATGCCCTAAATGAATATCTAATATGACGTAAAAGGGAATCACTTGAAGTCGGACATGGAACTACCACGTAGCACAGCAATCCATGGTATATAACCAAAAGAACTGAAAGCAACAGACTCAACACATATCTGCACGCCGATGCTCATAGTGGCAATAATCAAAATAGCCAAAAGGTGGAAACAACCCATGTGTCCCTCAACTGATAAATGGATAAGCAAAATGTGGTCTATACGCACAGTAGAGTATTATTCAGCTGTAAGAAAGAATGAACTGCTGATACATGGCACAGCATGGGTGAATACTGAAGATATCACAGAGTGAAATAAGCCAGATACAAAAATACAGATACTGTATGATCTCAGTTTTGTGAAAAACCTAGAATATGCAGATTCCTAAAGACAGAGTGGACAGTACAGATTGCAAGCAGCTGGCAATGCTATTGTTTGCAGGGACCTGAGTTTCTGTTCAAAATGATGAAGAAGTCTGAGTAACGGATGGTGGTGATGGTGGCAAGAGAGTGAGCACACAATTAAATTGTACACCTGAAAATATTAAGACGAAATTTCAAATTGTACATATGTTACTACAATAAAAGTTTCTTTAAAAGTAATTAAAAAGGCCATCACAAGAGTTCTTAACTTGGAAAATATCAGTGACCATGGGCCAGAGAAACTTCAGTTGACATGTTGGGAAGAGAAGCAAATTTGCCTCATACAGGCTAAGAAAAAGAGAAGTCAGCAAGTACAGGCAAATCTTCCAAGACATTCATAAGGAAATGAGGGGGTGGAAAGCTGGAGGCATCCCGTGTTTACAAAGCAGGTGTCTGCTTTGGGTAGAAATGGGGGTGCCCTGTGGGAAGGCTGAGCCTCTGGCTGCTCCAGGACTGCAGTTCCACAGACATGGCATCTGGCCACCTGTCCTCAAAGTGTCGGCCAGAGCACAGGGACAAGGGCTTACCCACCGCCCCCCCCTTCCTACCTGAAGCAGGCCAGGCGCAGAATAAGAAAGAGGAAGGAAATTCATCAATCCAGGAAAGTAAGAGTCACCTGAACCAGGGCAAGATTGCTGCTTATGATTCGGTACTGTTCCTTGGGGTCGTCAATTACTCCAGTGTTGGCCTAGGATGAGAGAGAAAAGAAAAGGGTCACACAGGCTAGCACACACATGGATGGGTGTAAGGACCACGTCTCCTATGCACACAGCCTAGCACACACATGGATGGGTGTCATGGGCCACGTCTCCTATGCACACAGCTTAGCACACTCATGGATGGGTGTCATGGGCCATGTCTCCTATGCACACAGCTTAGCACACTCATGGATGGGTGTCATGGGCCATGTCTCCTGTGCACACAGCCTAGCACACACATGGGTGGGTGTCATGGGCCATGTCTCCTGTGCACACAGCCTAGCACACGCATGGATGGGTGTAAGGACCATGTCTCCTGTGCACACAGCCTAGTACACACATGGATGGGTGTAAGGGCCACATCTCCTGTGCACACAGCTTAGCACACGCATGGATGGGTTTAAGGGCCATGTCTCCTGTGCACACAGCCTAGTACACACATGGGTGGGTGTCATGGGCCATGTCTCCTGTGCACACAGCTTAGCACACGCATGGATGGGTTTAAGG
>PVIY010026858.1:0-12538 GCA_004026745.1 Myrmecophaga tridactyla | reverse complement strand
ACGTCTCCTATGCACACAGCCTAGCACACACATGGGTGGGTGTCATGGGCCATGTCCCCTGTGCACACAGGCTTGCACATGCATGGATGGGTGTAAGGGCCAGGCTTCTGTGCACACAGGTTAGCGGACACACACACACACAGACAGATGAATGTCATGACCGATCTCAAGGCTATTGCTAACCTTTCAAAGTTCACCTGTGGACCACAGAGCAGGAACTTCTAGAAGGATCTGGATGTCGTCATTTCAACCAGATCCTTGTTCATGTCCTTCCCACCCCCAGAAATTCCGTTCTCTCCCCCCACTAGCTAGTTAGCATCTTACCTGAGCACCAACCCAGCCCAACTTTCCTCTGCCAAATCATCCAGTTTATAAAAAGCGTAAGAAGTCTCTCTTCTCCTAGCATAAAAAGCAAGATCAGAAATACAACTTTCTCCTTTTAAAGTGGTGGTATTATTTGTACACCAATGTCCATAGCAGTATTATTCCCAATAGTGAAAATGTGGACACAAACCAAGTGTCCATCAACCGCCAAATGCCAGACACAATGTGTAAATACACAGCAGGGTAAGAGGAATGAAGTTCTGATACAGGTGACAACAAACAAGGACTTTGAAGTTATCATGCTGTATGAAATGAACCAGACACTGAGGACAAATAGGACAAATGCTATGTGATTTTACTCTACATGAAACACCTAGAGATAGCAAATTCATAGAAACCGATAGATCATAGGTTACCAGGAGCCAGCAAAGGGGGAATGGGGAATTATTGCTTAACGGGTGCAAAGTTTCTGTTTGAGTGGATGAAAATTTGGGTAATGAATGTTGGTGATGGCAGGACAAAACTGTGAATGAAATCAGTGTCACTGAATTATATACCTGAAAGTGGGTAAAATGTGAAATTTTGAATTTTATATGTGTTACTACAATAAAAAGTAAAAAAGAAGAAGAAGAAAAATGGGTGTCAGCGTCTAGCGGTATGGTATTTTCAAAATTCAAGACTTAGATAAAAGGAAAAAAAAAGGTTACCAAGCAAATAAATTTTCTGAGCTCCTTTGTATCATTTTCATTAAGTTCCTGAACTCCAAGGAAAAACACATCAAGTTTGTTGGAGAGGGCATAATTTTATATTTACTTTTCTTTACTTGTCTGGCATGACTCAGATACCTGGGACAGCTCATGGAAGTCTCTCCAAGCCTCAGTCTAACCTTATTTAAAATGGATATAATAATACCCACCTCACGGTGCTCCTGCAGGAATATCGAGGGACTGAGGTAAAGCCAAGGAAGGTTGAAAAACTCCAGGACATGTAAACGCTTGCATTTGGCAGGCTAATTTCTCATTCACTCACTCTTTTCTGCTCCCACAGTTGAACTGTGTGTTTACCAAAACTCAAGGGTATTTGTTTTCTGTTTCAACTGATATTTCCTATTAATCAGCCAACTCAACCATGCCGCTGGTCTTATTAGGTAAGGTACTTATATGACCATTTAGTATATATCAGATAAAGATATATAAATATAGATAAAGGTATTCCTTTCTCAAGTTTATTTCCATTGGCTATAAAACTGTTACATAAATTTTCAAATCTGTCACCTTTCCACCCCATGTGACAGCCTTGCTGTAAAACAAAATACACTTTTTATTTTGAAAAACTTTTAATGTTACAGGACAGTTACAAAATAATACAAATGCCATATAAAGTACTTCAACATACCGTTACCTTCCCAAAAACTCAGATCCACCAGTTTTAACCTCTTGCCACCTTTGCCTTATCATTCTATCTATTCATCTATCTATTCATTTTCTGAATACTTGAATGTAGGTTGTACATATCACGCTCCTTAAACACTTAATACTGTCATGTACATTTCCTGAGAAATTTCACTTATGTAATCACCTTAAGCCCAATTATCAAGTTGAAGAAATTTAACATTGAAAGAAAGGTTACCGCCAATACTCCATTTTTTTCATGTGTCCTAATAATATCCATTTGAGCCTTTTCTACTCCTTTATCAGATCCCACCCAGGATCAACATTGCATTTAATTGTCACCATCTCTTTAATTGCTCTTTTTTTTAAGCCATAGGAACACTCATACACCATAAACTTTCCCATCTTGACCACTCCAAGCACAGCATTCAATGGGGTTAATCATACTCACAATATTGTGCGCCCTGATCACCTTCCACTAAAATTTTCCGAAAAAGAAACTGACATCCATTATGCAACAGACCTGCTTTGACTGATAGCCACAGGTGTAGTGTCCTTTAATGCTGAACAGGAAAGGAGGTGGAACCAGAGGTTCCAACTCACCTAAGAAATAGATAACTTGAATAACTGTATAACTATTAAGAAAATCAAATTCAAAATTTAAAAACTAAAAATGAAACTTAAGGCCCAGATGCTTTCATTACTACACATTTAAAGGAATTGACAATAATTTTACACCACCTTTTCCAACTCATTTTATAAGGCCAATATCTCCCTGATACCAAAATCAGACAAAGACAGAAGAAAAAAAGAAAAAAACAGACCAACATCCCCACCATGAATACAAGCACTGTTAACAGAATACAAAGAAACAGAAGTCAGCAAAATATAAAAAGAATGGCATCCTATGTCTAAATGGGGTTTATTCCCGGGATGTAAGGCAAGTTCTATTTTTGAAAATCAAGCAATGAAATCAACCATATTAACAGGCAAAAAAAGAAAAATCACATGGTACTATCAATTGACACAATAAAAGCTTTTGACAAACTTAGACACTCATTCATGATAAAAACACTCAGAAAACTAGGAATAGCAGAGAACTTCCTCAATGCGACAAAAAGCATCTACAAAGAACCTGCAACTAACGTCAGACTTAAAGGAAAGGACTGGATGGTCCCCTAGGATTGCCAGGGAAGGATGTTACTTGTACCATTCTATTCAACAGTATTCAAATCCTAGGCAGTGTAATAAGACAAGAAAAAGAAATAAAAGGTGCCCAAATTAAAAATGTAGAAATAAAACTCCTCCTACTTGCAGATACATGATGTTTGACATAAAAAATCACAAATAATCTTTAAAAAAACAAACAAACAAAAACATCTAGAACTAATAAGCAGATTCAGGGTGCATGGATGGTTCAGTGGTAGAATGCCTGCCTTCCATGCAGGAGACCCAGGTTCGATTCCCAGACCATGCACCCCCCCCAAAAAAAAAAAACAAAAAAACTTTCAGCTATGTAAAATCTGTACATAAATGTTCATAATAGCTTTATTTGTAATAGCCATGAACTGGAGAGTAAAACAGATGTCCTTCCATAGGTGAATGGTTAAACAAAGTATACCATGGAATACTAGTCACCAATAAAAACAAATGAATTATTCATATATGCAACAATTGGATGGGCCTTAGGATATGATGCTGAATGACAAAAAGCTGATATCAACAGGTCCCATTCTATAAGACCCATTCACATAGCATTACTGTAAATAATAAAACAGCAAAACTGCAAAGAAGGACAGATTAGTGGTGGTTGGGGTTCTTGACGGCGGAGGCAGGAGGAGGAGATGCATGGGGGCACAAGTACAGCAGAGGGAAGCTTTGGTGGCGAATGAGCAATTCTGGTTCTGGACTGCAGACTGCACATATAGTAAGAGACGCAGAGACAGAGACACATTGTTCCAACGCGAAGGTTCTGATTTTGACAGTGTTCAACAGTTATATAAGATGTAATCACTGGGGGACCTGGGAGGAGGGTACATGAGACCACACCACACTATCTTTGCAACATCACTGAAACATATAATCACTTCAAAATAAAAAGTTAAAATAAATAATTATGAAGATACCCTTGTCATGATACCTCTGGGTGTATTTCTAATAGCTTTCTTTAGGCTGAATACCAGGCTCAGAACTTTCAGAGTAAAGGGTTTCCACATTTTTTAAGGTTTTACAAGCTTGCCCTTCTGAAAAACTACACCAGAGTATACTAACCACCATTAGTGCTTGGGAATTCTCATTTCTCCAAACAATCACCAACAGTGGACACTCACATTCTTATCCATCTAAGTCAATCTGATATATGACAAAATAATACTGGTTAATTAATATGCCCTGGTAACTAGTATCACAGAAAATATTTTTATACAATGCTTTATATCCTCATTTAGTCATCCCCTTTGTTCACTTTTCTTTTGAGGGATTTGTCTTCTTATTGACATGTAGGAACTACTTAGATATTTAAGGACACAAACTCTGCTAACTTCATATATTATATATTTTTTTCCTTTTAGTCATTCCCCTTTTAAATTTATGTAAGGAAATTATGACACAGCTTCCAATTCAATAAAGATAAGGTAATCCTCCTTCCTTCATGGATTTTGCATTTCTACAGCTATTGAAAGCTTAACATGCACAGGGCTCTGATCTGGAATGATAGAAATATGTTGGAAGGGGATGGCGGTGATGGTAGAATAACACTGTTAATGCAAATAACAGCACTGAAATATATATCTGAACTAATAAAAAGTAAAAGGAGAAATGTTAGATTGTATATATGATAACAGAATTAATTTTTTCCTAAAATCCGTGGAACTACACTATACAAACAGTGACCCCTACATTAAACCACGGACTATAGTAAACAGTATAATTATAAAAATATGCTTTCACCAGTTGAAGAAAATGTTCCACACTGATGCAAGGTGTTAATAATAGGATGGTATATGGAAATACTGTATTTTATGCATGATTGCTCCATAAATCCACAAATCCTCTAACAATTTTTAAAAACTACTTTCTATTAACAGATTGTAAAAATACCTTTTCTGCTATCATGCTTTAGTTAAAATTATTTCAGTCCATTCAAAATGCATGCTGATGTGTGACATGAAGTTAAAAAAAAAGAAAGAAAAAAAGGACAGCGTGTGTCCCCTCCTCTGTCCAGTTCAACAGCTGAAAAGCAGGAGGCGGCCTGAGGGCATCAGGAGGTGACAACATCCAACCACACCTGTCATGGTCCTACCGCCTCAACCTGAGAGCAGCTTTCTGAGAATATGACCCACCCACCTACAAGCCATTGAGGGGAGGCTGGCAACAAGAACCCAGCCACCTCCAGGCTGCTGGGTGGCCCGATGGCCAGGCGGACTTACCGCAGTGGAGAGGCGAGATGCCAGTGTCATTTCCAGGTTCCCCTTCAGCCCCACCAGGGGAGGCACCAGTGTTAGAAGATCTTTCACCTCCACAAACACAGGCCAGTGCTGGCAGGGAAAGAGTAAAATAAATCCAAATCACATATTGGCATAGCTCTAGGAACTTCAGCTAGTCACTTCTCAGTCCCTTTTAAAATGAAAGACTAAGTTATTTCTTAAATTGCTTTAAACTGAAAATGAAATAATGATGAAGCTGTGAAATTTTCTTAACACTATCTAATCAATCAGTGTTAGCCGTCTTGAGCCAGCCCCCTTCTTTCTCTAGATGAGGGAGGACTGGGTTAGGTCAGAGGTCTATTGATTGGGTCCAGCCTGTGAATATTCTTTGTTTGGTCTGCACAATGTGCTATAGAACCATGAATTAGTTACCAATTTAAAAGGTAGGTAATACCTGTCTCCCACCTCCTCTGCAAACCAGCTCGTTCATGCTTGCTTCCTCTCTTTGCCTACATATGAGATCCAAAAATAAAAATAAGCTCTTACTCTCATCTGCCACCAAAGCTTTCCCTCTTGTGCTTGCTCAGCACCACGAAATTCTGAATGATTTACCATCCCTGCCCAATCATAACTCAATGCTGTGCCACCTGGAGTCCTCTCCCGGTGCCCCTGAATGACATTCCTCAACATAAGGGAAGCAGTGGCCTCCAGATGGGCAAATCCACAGTCTCTTTTAACTTCATTCTGTTGTTCGCTATGGCATGACATTTCTTTCCTCTTAACACTCACCTAGCACTCACTGTGTGAAGCACACCTCTCAGCTCCCTCTGTTCTGGCTTCCCATAAGGACACTCTCCCTAGCTCTTTACCGGCTTCTCTGATTTTTCCCTCTTTGCCTCCTGGTGGGCCCTTCATCATCCACCTGGCCTTTGAATACTGACATCCCTTATGACAGCTCCTGCAGTTTGCTTATCTCTCCATACCCTCTCCCTCCCAAGGTTTCAGTTACCTTCCATGGCACACTGGGCCTAACCTTCCCAACACACACCCACATCTCTCAAGAGGCCTAGAGGAGAGAGAGGTAGGAGCTGAGTCCTAACTCACAGTGGCCCCATCCTCCTCGCTGGCTTTAGATGTGGGGTTGCCATACAATCCTGACCAGTGAGCTCTGAGAAGCCATGTTTGGGCGCATCAACCAAGCACCACGCAACAAGAGGGAGGCTATGCTGGGACAAAGCAAATAAACATAGAATGGTAGAGTGGAAAAATGGGAAGAACCCAGGTCCTGCATAACACTGTTAATGCAATGATTAACCAGTCCTAAAACTATGCGATCTCTGGAGTTATTTATGCAGATAATAAGTGTCCTTGTTTTCTTAAGTTACTTTGAGTTCACTTTCTGGTATTTATAGCCAAAAGCCTTCTGAATGGTAAGAGCCTGCCCTATGCTGGTGACTCTGTCATCTAGGCTTTAGACCTAACTGTCCAACTCCTGATGGAATGCTGGGCATCCCACAGGTGCTTCCTGAGTCCACGGTACGACACGCAAACCTCTCCTCCGTGTGGACGTCCTCTTCTCTTGCCCTGCCTACTGCATTCACAGAGCCCTCCTACTCCACTAACCAGGACTTAGCCCCTCCTTGCTCCTCACAAGCAAGACGGGCAAATCCACAGTCTCTTTTTGGCTTACATCCAAGCCATCATAAGTGTTTTAGATTCCACCCAGGAAATATTTGCACTTTATTTCCCACTTTCCACACTGCCATCACCCTTTCCAGCCATAGCTTAAAGACGCCCATGGCAGCCACTGGGGAGGAGGAAACCAACCAAAAATGTTTCTTGCACTTGGGGGTGGCTGGGCCTGAATGATGGCCCAGCTCCCCAGACCGGCCCTGCTGCCTCAAGCCTTGTCCACCTGCTGAACTTGACCCTGCCCCGGGGTTGAGCTCTGTTACCACGTCACTCAGACACTGATGGTCTTTCACTGCTAAGCACACTTCTGGGTGTGCAAGCTACTCATGTCCCCAAGAAACACATGTGAGAATGTTCACAGTAACATCAAGAACCGTCAAAATTATTCTATAGTTAAGAAGCTAGAATAGTGACAGAAAGTGGGGCCGGCATGGAGTACCTCGCTGGGTGCTGACAATGTCCCTGGTCTGGGTGGGGGTTACACAGGGTTACTTCAGGATGGTTCATCAAACTGTATATATATGAGCTGTGCAATTTTCTCCATGTATATGCTACGCACTTCAATGAAACAAATAACTCCTTGCTTAAAAACAAAGAATAACAACAAAAACAATAATCCCTTAATCCTCACCCTTGCATTTGGTCTAAAATTAAAGCTCCTAAGTAGAGTACACAAAAATCTGTAGTGTTTCTGTATAATAGTAATGAACAATCAGAAGAAGAAATCAAGAAAAAAATTTCATTCACAATAGCAACTAAAGAATCAAATATCTAGGAATAAATTTAACCAAGCATATATACAACTTATACACAGAAAACTACAAAACAGTGCTAAAACAAATCAAAGAGGACCTAAAGAAATGGAAGGACATTCCAAGCTCATGCATTACAGGACTAGATATTGCTAAAATAACAATTCTACCCAAAACAACTTACAGACTTAACACAATCCCAATAAAAATTCCAACAGCCTTCTTCGACAAAATGGAAAAAGCAATCATCAGATTTAAATGAGAGAGTAAGGGATGTCAAATAGACAAAACTATCTTGAAAAAAGAATGAAGTCAAAGGACCCATAATTCCTGATTTTAAAACTAAAGCTACAGTGCTCAAATAGTGTGTAGTGGCACAAGGAGAGACATACACAGGAATCGAATAGAGAATTCAGAAGCAGACCTGAGATAGTGAGGTGTGGCATTTAGTTCGTCCTCCAGAGCAGCTAGTAAATAGCCAGGAATGACATAAAACAACTGCTGAGGGGACATAAGGGACCGGACACACAGGGTACACCAGTCTGGACAAGCTGGATCAGCTGAGACCCCACCCAGAACTGTGAGTTCCCCAAGCCATGGAGGCAGGTGCCCCCGCCCCCATGGACACAGCAGTCTGGTTCCCCGAAGGGAAAAGAAACAGGCTTTACTAGTAGCAGGAGCTCAGCTCAACCAAGCTCCAATTGTGGAATTAACTAACACATTCTGATTACTAAAACAGGCTGCAGCACAGATAAATTAAACCTGGGATAAGCACTAAACGAACCAGGAGTTTTTGCCCTGACAGAGATGGGACAGGGCTGACAAAAAAACACAGAGGCTTTTTCAGTTAGACCACACAAAATAGTGGAAAAGGGGCCTGGAGATACAGAGAACCATGTTCAGTTCAAGCTCTTGATTGGCAAAGCTTTGACAAGGCTTCTTTTCTTTAACTTTTTAACATCTCATTAGATCCTTAGATAGACCTGCCAGCACTCTGAGGCTCCAACACTGCCCCAGGCAAAGTAACTAGGCAGGTGGATGGGGTTAATTCCCTAAAGGGTGCATCTTTTCCAAGAAAAGGGAATTCAGGCCCCAGGAACTGGAAAATAGAAGCAACATAAGCCCACCTACTACTCCAGCCGTTGTTTCAACCACACCCTGGCAGGGAGAGTCCGCTGAAGTTAAATGGACCACGTCACTTCACCCTGCTGGGAAGATGCAGGCAGACAAGTGCTACATGTTGGGCAGGATCGGAAAAGCATAGAGAGGCTTCAAAGGAAAGTCTGTCAACCTACTGGGTCTCACCCTCAGGGAAACCTGATGCTGACTACTCTCTCCTCCTGAGCATGGTCCAGTCTGGTCTGGGAAAATCTGACTGGGATCTATACCACCTCAAAAGAGAAAAGGCTCCATATAGGCAGGGCAAGAAACAGAAAAACAAGAACTGAAAAATTCAAATCAGTTAAACAGAACCTATGAGAGAGGTCTAGAAAAAGTTGAAGTGAATGTCAAAGAACAGATAGAGAACAAAGCCATCCAGCAAGAAAATCCCAGGTAAAAGAATGAAAACAACCTCTAGAATAAACTAATTAAGGTAATCAAATGCCCAGATGCCAGCAGAAAATAATGAGTCATATTAGAAAAATCGAAGATAAGGCCCAGTCAAAGGAGCAAACCAACACTTCAAATGAGATACAGGAGTTGAAACAACTAATTCAGGATGTTCGAAAAAAACATGTAAAACCTCATCAAAAATCATTCAAAGAGCTGAGGGAAGATATGGCAAAAGAGATGAAGGATATAAAGACGACATTGGGTGAACATAAAGAAGAACTTGGAAGTCTGAAAAAACAAATCGCACAACTTATGAGAATGAAAGGACAATAAAAGAGATTAAAAAAATGGAAACCTATAACAACAGATTTGAAGAGGCAGAAGAAAAGATTAGTGAACCAGAGGACTGGACACCTGAAATATTACACACAAAAGAAAATATATGGAAAAGAATGGAAAAATATAAGCAGGGTCTCAGGGAATTTAATGATAATAGGAAGCACAGGAATACACATATTATGGGTGTCCCAAAAGGAGAAAAGAAGGAAAAAAGAGCAGAAAGACTGATAGAGGAAATAATCACTGAAAATTTCCCATCTCTTATGAAAGACATAAAATTACAGATTCAAGAAATGCAGTATACTCCAGACAGAACAGGTCCAAACAGACCTATTCCAAGATACTTACTAATGAGACTGTCAAATGATGAAGAGAGAATTTTGAAAGCAGCAAGAGAAAAGCAATACTTACAAGGGAAGCCCAATAAGACTATGTGTGGATTTCTCAGCAGAAACCATGGAAGCAAGAAGGCAGTGGTATGATATATTTAAGTTTGTGAAAGAGAAAATACCAACCAAGAATTCTATATCCAGCAAAACTGTCCTTCAAAAATGAGGGGGCTGATTAAAATATTTTCAGAAGTCATTGAGAGATTTTGTGACTAAGACACTGGTTCTACAAGAAATATTAAAGAAAGCACTACAGGCAGATAGGAAAAGACAGGAAAGAGAGGTCTGGAGATGAATGTAGAAATGAAAACTATCTAAAGGTAAAACAAGAAAAAAAATTAGGTATGATATATAAAATCCAAAAGACAAAATGCTAGAAGAAAGTACTGCCTTTAAAGTAATAACATTAAATGCTAATGGAATTAAAACTTTACAGAGACTTTGGAGGAGTCCAAAATATAATTAAATAAGGTCAAAAAATAAATAAATAACAGAAGGGGAGAAGGGGTGAAAAAATTAGATTACAATAGTTGTGGTCAACGAGAAGGAAGCATAAGGATTATGGGATGTATAGGGTTTTACATTTGTTTTTTCATTGCTTTTTTCCAGAGTGATGTAAATGTTCTAAAAGGCATCATGGTGATGAATACACAACTACATGATGATCTTGTGAGCCATTGATTGTATACTTTTCATGGACTGTACGTGTGCGAAGATAGCTCAATAAAAATAGTTTAAGAAAGAAAAAAAAATGCTAATGGATTAAACTCCCCAATCAAAAGATGAGACTGGCAGAATGGATTAAAAAACAGGACACATCTATATGCTGTTTATAGAAGACTCACTTTAGTCCCAAGGATAAAAACAGATTGAAAGTTGTGCTGGTTTGGAAGGATATTTGCACCCTAGAAAAGCCAGGTTTTAATCCTAATCAATCTTATGGAAACAACAGTTTCTTCCAATCCCTATTTAGTATTGTAGGCTGGAAACTTGGTTAGGTTATCTCCACGGAGATGTGACTCAATCAATTGTGGGTATTAAACTTGATTAGACGGAGATGTGTCTCCATCTATACAATGTGGGTCTTGATTAGTTTACTGGAATCCTATAACAGAGGAGACATTTTTGGAGACAGCTCCTTTTGAGAACAAGGAAAGAGCTGCAGAACCACAACAGAAGGACAAGAGAACCACAGAGTCCACCAGCCAGTGACCTTTGGAGATGAAGAAAGAAAATGCCTCCTGGGGAGCTTCATGATGCAAGAGGCCTGGAGAGAAAATTAGCAGATGCTCCATGTTCACTATGTGCCTTTCCAGCTGAGAGAGAGAAACACTGATCATCGTCAGCCTTCCTGAACCAAGGTAACTTTCCCTGGATGCCTTAGATTGGACGTTTCTATAGACTTGTTTTAATTGGGACAATTTTTCAGCCTTAGAACTATAAACTAGCAATTTATTAAGTTCCCCTTTTTTAAAGCCATTCTATTCTGGTATATCGCATCCCAGCAGCTTCAAACTAGAACAGATGTTGGTAACCAGAGGAGTGGGGTGCTGCTGCTGTGGTTTGCAAATACCAAAAATGTTGGAACAGCTTTTTAAATGGATAAGGGGAAGACTTTGGAGGACTTGTGAGGAGCTTGATAGAGAAAGCTTAGAGTGCTTTGAAGAGACTGCAGAATGTAGAATGTAGAAATGTGGACTCTAGGGTTGCCTCTGGCCAGCACTAGACAGAAATGCAGTGTGTGTTGTTGCAAACTGGACAGAAGGCAATCCTCGTTTTAAAATAGCAGATAATCTGGCAAAATTGACAAGTGGCTTTGGCTGGAAGGCAGATTTTAAAAACCATGAACTTGGATATCCAGCAGAAGAGATTTCCAAATTAAATATGGAAAGTGCAGCCAGGTTTCTCCTCACAGCTTACAGTAAAATACAACATGATAGAGATAACTGTTGGGGACAAAGAAACCAGAAATTAATGTTCTGAAATATCCCGGGCTTCCAAAAGGGCCCAAGTCAGCCACGGCAGGGCCGGAGGGGACAGGCTGCCAAAACATCACCTGCTGGGCAGGCCAGGAAAGCGGCCCTGGGAAACGGGGAGAAACAAAGGCTTTCTGGCAACTGTCCCGATCTTCTCTCTCAGGCCTGTGGACCTGGTCTGCACCCACTGCACAGATGCCTGCTTTGGCTGGAAACACTGACCAAGAAACCGCAAACAGCCTTAACACACACTTGCCAGAACAAAATCCTAGATGAGAGAGAAACCAACATTCAGTAAAACCATCAGGATAATGAGATCCCCAGATACCAGCAAAAACCACAAGCCACACTAAGAAACAGAAGATGTGGCCCAGTCCAGGGAACAAATTAAAGTCAGAGGAGACACAGAACATGGAGCAGTGAATCAAAGATGTCCAGACAAACATGCTAAGTTGCTTTAAGGAGACAGTTGAGAAGACAGAGGGTGTCAGAAAGACGCTGGGATGTGTCTGTGACAGCTGCCCACATCCAGACCCGAGCCACACCTGGCACCAGGTACTGGCACCTGAGTAGGCCCACCCTGGCCCTTAGCCCCCACAACTGCATGGGACCCCCCTCCCACCCCGCCGTCTGCACGGGCAGCCCCTCTCCCCCTACCTTCAGCACCCCTCCCCCCACCCTCGGACCCCCACACCT
>PVIY010026857.1:0-34869 GCA_004026745.1 Myrmecophaga tridactyla | reverse complement strand
GGTAAATATTGACCCTGGTTTAGTGAGGGCTCTCACAGCAGGCCGCCTCTCTCCCCTAATCCTCCTCTGCTACAAACAAGCTGTTGTTTAGGATTTAAAAACTATAGCTGAACACCTGAAAGTGTATAAATGCTTAGAATTGGAGCCTTTTGGATTCAAATCACAGTCACATCTTCTAGAGCCTGGGAGAGGAGAGAGAGGATAGGAAAAGTGTGGGATGGGGGGCCGAGATTGTTTTCAACCCTGGGCTAAATCATTTCAGGGCAGCCTAAGCCTGAAGAGAGCACAGTTCTTGGGCCTAGTTGGAGTCAGAAAAGGGTATTTATCTATTTAGGAGGCGTATTAGTTTGTTAATGCTGCCAGAATGCATATACCAGAAATAGAATGGCTTTTAAAAAGGGAATTTATTAAGTTGCAAGTTTACAGTTCTAAGGCCATAGAAATGTCCAAACTAAGGCATCCAGGAAAAGATACTACGCTTGTTTGAAAGTATTATGTACCCCAGAAAAGCCATGTTTTAATCCTGATCCAATCTTGAGGGAGCAACCATTTCTTTTAATCCTGATCCAATACTGTATGTAGCTTTTGATTAGATAATCTCCACGTAGATGTGACTCGCCCAATTGTGGGTGTGACCTTCAATTAGGTGGAGATATGGCACCACTCATTCCAGCTGGGTCTTAATTAGTTTACTGGAATCCTTTAAAAGAGGAAATATTTTGGAGAGAAACTTTAGAGCCTACAGAAATGACAGAAGCAACAGAGCCAACAGAGAGAGAGAGAGAGAGAGCTGACAGAAATGTCAGAGCAGAGCTGACACAGATGTTGACACTTGGAGAAAAGAAACATGGATGTTTGGAGATGCTTGGGGCCCAGCAGATGTCACCATGAGAGGTTAAGCAAGCCAGAACCTGGAGAGAGCTAAGGGAAGCCTAGCAATGAAAACCAGCCCCAGAGAAGCAAAGCGAGGTATCTCCACATGGACAGAGACTGAATGCAATGGAGCCCAGGAGCAAGGGACCAGCAGATGCCAGCATGTGACTTCCCAGCTGACAGAGGGGTTCCTGACCCATCAGCCTTTCTTGAATGAAGGTAACCTCTTGTTGGTCCTTAACTTGGACATTTCCATAGGCTTAGAACTATAAACTTGTAACTTATTAAATTCCCCTTTTAAAAAGCTGTTCCAGCTCTGTTATATCACATTCTGACAGCTTGCAAACTAACACAAATAACTTAATTCCAAAGAATGGGCCATAACATTCGGGGTTTCTCTCTCAGTTGGGAAGGCACATGTCAACATCTGCTAGCTTTCTCTCCTCATTTCATAACACTTCCCCATGGGCATTTTCCTTCTGCATCTCCAAAGGTCTCTGGTTGCATGGACTCTGTTGACTCTGGAGCTTTTTCCAAAATGATTCCCTCTTAAAGGGCTCCAGTAAGCAACCCCACCTTGAATGGGTGGAGACTCATCTCCATGGAAACCATCTAATCAAAAGTTACCACCCACAATTGGGTGGTCTACATCTCCATGGAAACCATCAAAGAGCTCCCAGACAGCAACACTGAATGAAGAAAAAGGACATGGCTTTTCTGGGGAACACAACAGTTTCAAACTGGCACACAAGGGAAGTGGGATTTGGCAATTCTGGACACTGCTGTTACCGTGGCTTCTAACAGGCTGCTCGGCCTTGGAGAAAACATTTGGTAAGATTTCTCATTTCTAACTCTAAAATGGGAACAATACAAGATGTGTGCTTATAGATTTACAAATTAGCAATGGCCCAAGAGCCTAGAGCATCAAGGTAAGGTTGTGAATAAGTAAAGGCTTTGTGAGTACCTGCTTTCTCCAGGCTATTACTTGCACCTGGTAGTCACCCATCTGTGAGGAATAAGCTTCAGTAAACAGAATATTCCTACGAGTAGAGGAGTTGGAATTCCTCCTCTATTCCCCTAAGGAGAAGGACTCAGTTCGGCTGAGACTCCAAAGGTGGAAGCCCTTTTCAGTTCTCTCAGACCAGGGCCCTCAGAGAGACCATGTCCCATGTTAGGATGCTTGATGAGTGAGGAAAGTCTACTTCACTTCTTTCTCTGGAAAGTTCCAATTGTATTTCCCTTCTAATGAGTTGGTTAGAAACTACTTGAGACTCATCCCCTTAGGCTTTGCCTGTCTTTCCTGTCTCCCTTTCTCGCATGTCTGCTGGCGAGAGGAAATCGAGACCCCACAATGCCCCCACCCCAGCACAGCTGGCCTTATTCACCCTGTGGCTGCCTCTCCATGCAGCAGAAGCTTCTCCTCTACGGGGAAGAGAGCAGAGGCTGAGAGCTAACAGTTGAGCAGCTTCCGGGGCCAGGAGCGTGGGAGGCACTTCATACCCAGTGTCCTGTTTAACTCTCTATTATGAGAACTGTGAAGGGTAGAGGGTCTGGCCGGGGCCCCCAGCTGGAGAGTGGCTGGACCAGACAGATACAGGTCTATCTGGCTTCAGAACCTGAGCTGCTTCTCCCGTGACGCACTGTGTCCCATCACCACAAATACCTGTTGAACTTGAATCATGCCCCCCACAAATGGCATGTTCAGGTTTCAACCCACTTGTTAATAGGACCTTTGAAGGTGTAATAAGTTAAGGTGGGCACACACCGAGTGAGGGTGGACTTTTTTCTTTAGGTGCATGGTCAGGGAGTTGATCCCGGGTCGGCATTCTACCACTGAACCACGCATGCACCGGAGAGTGGACTTTAACCCAACACGGCTGAAGTCCTTGTAAGCAAAGGAAATTGGACACAGAAGGAGAAGTCACAGAGAATTGCAGATGCCAGAAGTCAAAGGGGCCCAGAAGATAAAGAAAATGCCGGAAGTCAACGGGGCCCAGAAGACAAAGAAGACGCCGCCATATGCAGTGCCACATGAAAAGCCAAGGAACCCCAAGGTTTCTGGCCAGTCAGAAGATGCCAACCTCAGGAGGAAGCAAGCCTTCTAGCCTCTGAAACTGCGAGCCAATAAATGCCTGTTGTTAAAACAACCCATTGTTTGGTATTTATTTCCACAGTTAGGAAACTAAAAAACACCAGAGCGATTTTACAAAAACAGCATACCCTGGTTCTTTTTTTGAGAGGAGGTGGTGCATGGTCAGAAAACTGAACCAGTCTCTTACATGGAGGGCAAGCTTTCCACCACTGAACCACCCGTGCACACTCACACACCCATACCCTGGTTTTTAACACCAGCAAAACAGTTGTCTTTTGACTCATCCTCTCTCTCTCTCTCCCTTTTTCCAACCCAGTATTGAACACCCCCTGTCCACCATGGTCCACCATTCTCTCAAACTCCTCCCCTCTCTTCTGACCCCCATGCACCCACACCCTCCAGCCCCCTGACCTTCCAGCCTCCGGTTCACACAATTCCCTGCAGGCCCCGGCAGACAGAAGCCTCGCGGTGAGGATGACAGGGCCCCTGCCCGCCAGGGGCACTGCCCCCTGCTCTCTGCAGTCCCGGGATGAGGACCCCCAGTTCTGGGCCTTGGTAGAGCCCATGTGTGAGGCTAACGGCCAGGTGGTTCCTTCAGATCTGAGCGCGTCCTCAGTAGGTGATAAACCTCCTGCTCCGCTCCAGGGAAGATGGTGACTCAAATCCTAACATGTGGGTTGTAAGGCATAATATTTTTACAGATACATTACACAGACTGGCTGGGCAAGACATTTCGTGCAGGACAAGGCCTGGCCTTTCTGCCTTTCACTTTCACTTCTGGACCTAAATGCCTCCAGCCACCTGTATGACCCGAGCCAGGGCCCCATCTCCTGGTCCCCGCATTGCACAAACAAGGGGGCAGGCACGCTGCTAGGAAGCTCCCCCACTCGTGCCCAGGCCCTTCTCCCCCACTCAGAGTGTTACGTCGGTTTCATAAGTAGGAGAATAAGATGTGAGCAAACGTGACTCCCATGGAGGAAAATCCCTCCATTTACCCAGGCCATCAAGATCCTGAATATTCCTAGGGGGGAGGTGTTTTAAAATGTAGAATTAATTATTTAATCTGAAGCTCATCTTTCCCTGGGAGTTATTTTTTTAATCGAATAATTATACCTGCCATATGCAGATGAGTTAAGGAGACACATTCATTTAAAGCTCACAACAATGGTTTAGAAGCAGGAACACACACGTGGAAAACACACTGAGAAGGAATGTTCATACCCCACTCGTCCCAGTTGATTGAACCAAGGATGATGACAAATTGCTGGGCACTCGGGACCCACAACGGCCCAGTTGGCAGAACTAATCCTCGGGCTGTTCCAAATCTCCGCCTGTCCCGGGAAGGAGGCAGGAGGGCTGCTGGTCCCGGGAGACTGGCCCTGAGAACCCAGGAGCCACGACAAGGAGGAAACCCAAAACTGGAGATCTGTGCACACAACCCCTGCCCTCAGGGCCTCTCGGCTTCTCTTTCTCTCTTTTTGCTCTCTCCGCCCCACCCCCACCCCCTACCCCCCACCGCCCATGACTCTTACATTGCTGACAGGCAGAGAGGACAGAGACAGCAGCCAGCAGGATGGAATTCCCTGCCATCTTTTCCATGGAAGTTCTGCTTCCTGAACTGTTTGCAGAAAGGGAGGGGAAGCTAAGAGAGGCCTTTTCAACTTTGCAGCGCTTTCTTTCCCTATAAGGTAAACAGAGCTGAGGAGAAGGAAAAACAAAGTGATTCAAGCAGTTGATCGACCTTTGCCCAGGAACAAGTATCAAGAAGGTGGGTAGCTCTGGGGGCTGCCAATCACAGGTCTTCAGCCTGCTAGATCTTGCTTCCTGAACTTGCTTTAAAAAAACCTCCCCCACTACCAGCAGGGCTGTGGCTCACCCAGTGGCCCCGCCCTCCAGCCGCAGCCCCTGGACACAGCTACGCCATCTTCCCAGCTGATTTGCAAACTGTGCTGGTTTGAAAGGATCGTGGACCCTAGAAAAGCCATGTTGTCATCCTCGTCCATCTTGAGGAGGCAGCAGTTTCTTTTCATCCCTATTCAGTACTGTAGTTGGAAACTTGGTTAGGTCATCTCCACAGAGAGGTGACACACCCAATTGTGGGTATTAATTAGAGAGAGATGTGACTCCACCCATTCCAAGTGAGTCTTGATTAGTTTACTGGAATCCTTGAAAAGAGGAAACATTTTGGAGAGAGAGAGAGGCACAGAGCCACCGAGAATCACAGAGCCGGCACAGCCAGAGACCTTTGGAGATGAAGAAGGAAAATGCCCCCAGGGGAGCTTCATGAAACAAGAAGCCTGGAGAGAAAGCTAGCAGATGCTGCCATGTTCACTTGTGTCTTTCCAGTTGAGAGAGAAACCCTGAACTTCATCGGCCTTTCTTGAGTGAAGGTAACCTCTTGTTCGTGCCTTAATTTGGACATTTTTATAAACTTGCTTTAATTGGGACATTTCCAAGGTTTAGAACTGTAAACTAGCAACTTAATAAATTCCTCTTTTTAAATTCTGTCCTGATATATTGCATTCCAGCTGCTAGCAAACTAGAACACAAACCATCTCCCCTCTCCCTCCACCACACTCTCCTTTTGTTGTCACACGCATGTGCGCACGCGCTCACACACACACTCACACACGGCCACGCCAAGACCTTTCTTGCCTCCATTGTGGGAAAGGTGAGAAGGAAGCACAGGTTGACTGATCTCTGTGTTTAGCCCGCTGAGATTTAAATGCTAATTTATGTTGATTGTAACTTCATTCATCCAAAAAACAGCAAGCCCAGGACTTGAACCCAGGCCCAGCTGATTCCAATGCCATGCCTTATCCCCCCAACATGCTGTCCCTTGCCCTGCTGTCACCTTGACTTGCCCATGTTGAAGTCAAATATACCATGATCATACTTCTAAAAATAGAAACCAAGGTACACATCCTGAGAAGAAAGTGGGCCCTTGGAGGAAAGTGGGCTGATATTTTAAGTTGGCCACACAGCAGGAAACACGGCACATGTGGTCACCTCACCGTCCAGAAGCTTTCCACGGCCAGAACGATTCCCTACCACTGAGACAGCGCCCGCTCCTCCCAGGGCCCACAGCACCTTCTTTTGCAGAATCCATTCATCGCGGCTCCCTTCCCTCTGGCAGCACAATCGTTTAGCAGTGTAAAGATATGGCTTCCCATAAACAAACTTAGGGTTCCTTTCTTCCGTGCCTCCTGTTGCCTCTTCCCCCTCTCACCCCCAGACTCACTAAGAGGGCACCCTCAGTCCGCTCAGAGGACCAGTGGGCCTCACCTCATGGCAACATTTATTAATGACACAAGCTTGGGCAAGATTCAGAGTGGCAGTGAGCCTCACTTAATAACATTTAGTCACAGAGCTGAAGAGAAGTCTAAATGAACAGGTCTGTTATAAGCTAAATCAGCTAATGCGTATAACATGCAATGTATCCAGAAAAGTACTTACATATAAGAATACCTAATGTTAAAATGACATTTTTCTTTCTTTGTATGCTGTATGGCAGGGGCCACATTTCATTCTTTTCCCATGTGAGTATCCCATTAGTGCAGCACCATTTGTTGAAGTTTCGTTTGGTTGAGTTTTTTGTTTCTTTGTTTGCTTGTTTGTTTGTTTTTTGGGGAAGTGTACAGGCTGGGAATTGAACCCAGGTCTCCTGCATGGCAGGCGAGAATTCTACCACTGAACTACCCTCTCACCCCCAAAAAGATATTTTTAAAAGGTAAAAAGACTCTCAAAAAATACAAAATGAAAATGCAGCAAAAATTTTACTGAACTCATTAATTAATAAGAGAACCAATAAGATGTTTATATCCATGTCAAAGGAGAATTCAAAGACCCACACAGACCCAGGGAATCAGGAAGGCTGAAGTTAATTACAAATAGTTGCAAACCAGCCAGTATTGCCTGTTTGTCTCTCCCCATTCCCTCTGCTCTCATTTCTTCTTGAAATCATCGAAGGCTACGGTTACGTAGGAAGAAAGATCCTAGAAGAGCAGGACAGCAGCCCAAGTGTTCTAGTGAGCTTTACTCCATCGGTTTTGACCTTCAGGATGTGGAAGAGATGCTAAACCACAAAGCAGCTGCCCTGAACCCTCACCACCCATGGCCTAAAACAACCTTCAAAAATGACAGGTCACGCAGTAGAGGAGTCTGGCCTGGGCCTTTTGGGCAGGCAGAGGGTCTCACTTTGGCGTTAGAGAACAAGAAACAGCTGCAGGAGGAGGTGAGCAGTGAGCAGGGACATGGGGCCCCCAACGGCTGATGGGCACAACATTTGAGTGTTTGTGATTCCTTTTTGGAGAAACGCATGAGCACATCAATACTACTGAACTAGTTCCAATACAGCAAAAAACTCTAAAATTACCTTCTTTGGCTCCCAAGTGAATTGCCTTCTTCCTGCTTTCCTGACAAATCCTGGAATTCCCAATTGATTTCGCCCAGCGAATTCTAGTCAGTCGCCAAATCCAGGTCCTAAAAGAATAGATGGTTGATATAAAGAGGGGGGAAAAAAGTGCCTTTAGTGCTTTGAAATCCCATGCATGCATGTGTAATCTTCTTTAGTAGATTTGATTGACCAAACAGGTAGTTTCTGCCTCTAGGAAGGTATAAAACAGTGGAAGCTTTGTATAATGAAATGTTTATCAACTTCTACAGTGATAAAACATCCATGATCCCATCGTTGAAATACTGCACTAGCCTTAACAAAAATTAGAGTTTCACTGTACATTCACCTGGATTTGTCAAAGGTACAAAAAAGCATTTTCCTTAAATGTATTACACACAGATCCTTCTAGTACCTGTTCCAATCCTTATTTTTTGCAAGAAGAGTAAAACAAGATGGCAAACAGCATACTGATAATTATCATAAATGTTTTAAAAATATTTACATTGCCTATATCTATAATTAGAAGAAATCCATATGGGGTATTGTTTATTTATGGTTTGTAACAAAAATTATACTCTGGGTAAGGCAAAACAAAGAGGCCAAGGTTTGCAATATAAAAATAAGCTAATATTCTTCAGTGTGAAAAAGAATGAAGTTCTGAAACCTAATGTTGCATGGACCAGGCTTGAAGACACCACATTGAGTGAAATAAGTCAGACACTAAAGGACAAGTAGCAAATCATTTCACTGATATGAAATACCTAGAATAAGCAAAGTCATAGAGGCAGAAAGATTACTGGTTGTGGTGGGTAGGGATGGGGAGGGGGAAATGGGCAGTTAATACTTAAAGGGTGCAGGGTTTTTATTTGGGGTGATGTAAACCTTTCAGTAATGGATGGTGGTGATGGTAGAACAGCATTGTAAATGTGTGTTAGTTTGCCAGTTGCTAGAACACAATACACCAGAACTGGAATAGATTTTATAAAGAAGAACTTAATAAGTTACAAGTTTACAGTTTTAAGGATGTGGAAGTTGTCCAAATTAAAGCACCAATAAGAGATTATTTTCACTTAAGAAAGGCCCATGGGTCAGGAACCCCTCTGTCAGCTGGATAGTCACGTGCCTGGCATCTGCTGGTGCCTTGCTTCTGGGCTCCGTTGCTTTCAGCCTCTGTTCCTGTGGGGGTTCCTCACTTTACTTCTCCAGGGTTGACTTTCATCTCTTGGCTTCCCTTGGCTCTCTCCAGGTTCTGGCTTGGTTAACATCTCATGGTGACATCTGCTGGGCCCCAAGTGTCTCCAAACATCCGTGTCTCTGTTCTCCACGTGTCCGCATCTGTGTCAGCTCTGCTCTGAAGTTTCTGTCGGCTCTGAGGCTTCTGTAGCTTCTCTAGGCTCTGTCATTTCTATCATTTCTCCAAAAGGTTTCCTCTTTTAAAGAATTCCAGTAAACTAATCAAGCCCACCTGGAATGGGTGGAGTCACATCTCCATATAATCAAAGGTTAATGCCCACAATTGGGAGTGTCACATCTTCATGGAGATAATCTAATCAAAAGATCCCAACCTACATTATTAAATCAGGATTAAAAGAAACGGCTGCCTCCACAAGATGGAATCAGGATTAAAACATGGCTTTTGGATATACATAGTACTTTCAGACCAGCTCAGAATGTAACTAATACCACTGAACTATACTTTGAAAGTGGTTAAAAGGGAAAATTTTAGTTGTATATATGTTACCACAATAAAAAGTTTTTTAAAACTGTCATGTGAAATAACTATTTTACATATTTACATGATATATAAAACCTAAATATAACTATTTTATATAATTTAGGTAACATGAAATATATATTTAACTATATAACTATATTTAACTATAGAACTATTCTCTTTCAGACCAATTATATGCTCTAAAATTATTCCCTGTTCCTACCCTCTCTGTTCAGTCCCAATCCCTCCAAAAACTACAGCTTGCCATCCTGCTTTCTCTGGGCACTGCCCAGGCTGCCTCTGCTGCCAGCAAGCTGGAAGCAGAGAGAGAAAGCAGCAGCCCCTTCTCAGGACACCCAGGAATTATCAGGGTGAGCAGGACATCATCCACCGTAACGCCCTTGATTGGAAACTGGACAGTGTTAGGCTCTCGACGTGCCTAGAGTTTATTACATTGTTTTGCTGAAGTGTCAACCAGTTAAAGAACACAGAAAAATTTTAAATATAACCCAGATAAACCAAATTTGAAATTATGCCTTGACCTACATGTTGCAAAAATTTAAGGAATTGTAGCAATCCTGCAGAACACATTCTCCTCTTTCAGAAAATGGAGCATTTTGCTCTGTGATGTTCAGTGCAGAAAACCTATCTAAGGAGGTCAAAAGACATTTTATACCTAGAGAGAAGAATCTGTCCCAAGAAAGATGGGGCACAGGGCAAAGGGTTACAGATTCCACCAAGCCTCAAGCAGAAATTCCTTTTACCCAACACCAGAAATGTCCTATCAAGGCTCAAAGAGAACAGATAACAAAAGAACAGAAAGGTAAGGAAACTAAAGATCGGTTCCCGGTGTAATAGAGTAGTAAAGCCTACAAGCTTTGGCCTGGTGATCTGGTCTTATCTAAATCAACTTGCCCAACAACTGCATAGTGTGGGGTAAGTTGCTAAACTTCCCTGGATATGTTTTCTCAAAGGAAAATAATATTCACCTTACAGGGTGTCTTAGTCTGCAAGGGCTGCCATGACAAATACCACACAATAGATTGGCTCAGGCAGTAGAAGCTTCTTGTCTCAATGTTTTAGAGGCTGGAGTCCAGAACAAGGTCTCAACAGGCCATGCTTTCTCTCAGGCTATGACATTCTGCTTGCCCCAATCCTCGAGGTTCCCTGATTTGCATCTCTGTCTCTGTCGCCTGGGGATCTGCCTCATTCTCTGGTGTCTTTGACTTCTGGCTTCTAATGACAGTATCCAAGTTTCCTGTGGTTATAAGATCTCCAAACTTGTTAGATTGAGGCCCACACCGATGCAATTTGGCTTTATCTAAATAGGATCCCTGAAGAACGTATTCCCAAGTAAATCGGCACCTTAATTAATAACAACATCTTCTGGGGGTGCAAGGGTAGTTCAGTGGTAGAAGTCTCGCCTGTCATGCAGGAGATCCAGGTTTGATTGCTGGTCCATGCACTCTCCCCAAAAAACAAACAAACAGAAAAATTCAACAAATGGTGCTGCAATAATAGGATACTCACATGGAAAAATAATGAAATGTGACCCTACCGTACAACATACAAAATACATAGCAATAATAATAATGATGATAATAATAATAATAACATCTTCAAAGATCCTATTTACAAATGGGTTCACCCCCACCGGACCTGGAGTTAGGACTTGAACTTGGGGACATGACTGAATCCACAACACAGGGTTCCTCTGGAAAGCAGATGAAATAACACGAGGGAAGCAAACAGCACAGAACCTGCTGCGGGGCAGGCTGCCCCCAGCTATCATCCTGCCCATTCTCTCTGCCACACACGGCCCCGCTCTCCAAGCATGAGGGGGCCACGAAAGAGACCAGACCTGTTGGCTAGAAGACATACTACAAAGCAACAGCTGATCTTAGAATCTAGTTATAATTTCCATGACTACACAGATTTCCCAAAAGAATGGAAACAGAGCAATTGAATTGCTTCAACATGGCTTTTGACAGTAATAGAAGGTCTCAGCTTGAGTTGTCTTAAATTGACATAAGGCTTAGCTGAGGATGAAATAAAGCAGAGTCTAGAGACGGGTGAGACGAATTAGAAATCCTCACTCTTGACAACTCCCAACACATGCAGTGCTCCCCACCACACACATACAGTCACACACACTCACACACACGCTCACATACAGGCTCAGACACTCATACATATACCCATGCACACTCATAAACACACTCACACATATAATCACATATATATTCACATGCTCACACTTATACCTACCCAACCACTCACTTACACATACATACTCACACTTATACACACTCAAACACTCTCATACCCACTCACCCTCATATACTCACAAGGACACACACTCACACTCAGACACTTATGCACACACCCACACACATTCATACACATCCCCCCTCACTCATCTACTCACATATACACTCACACATACACACCATTGAAACACACAAACTCATGGACACTCATACACATTCATAAACATCCTCACACACTCAAACTCACTTGTATACTCATATTACACTCACACACCCTCACACTCACACTTACAAACACACTCACACTTACAAACACACACACATCCATTCACCCATTCCCTCACATACTCTTCAAAAGCAAATGTTCCAAAAGCAGATGTGTACACAATGAACTTATAGACTTCAGAACACATTTCACAAAAATGGTATAAATGGTGGCCATATACATAGGTTACCATATTTAAAAATTTTAACCCCTTCGTTAGGTAATATACTGTTTATTTGGCAACTGAACAACAGAAAAGGAAATATGACTATTGGTTTGCCCCTTGAGTTTGATTATTACTAATATTTTAACTGAATAGTATTTCTAATTAAGTACTTTAAAAACAGGGTCACCAGCATGAACCCCTGCCCTGCCCTGTGTGGAGAAGCCAACAGCCCCCTGTGGGTGGCACCCGGGCTGCAGATGGTCGGGGTGTAACTGGGGGCCTCTGCTGTCCCAGCCGCCAACTCCCGACCCACCCACAGAAGGGACGGTCTACGCACCAGGCCAGGCCCCGAGCTGGCCGCTGTTCACAATTTCCTCAATCACCCCGCGTAACCAAACTACGGCACCCATAGTCGAGTCCCACTTCTCAGATGGGGAAGCGGAAGCTCAGCGGGCAGTGGCTTGTCCAGAGTCAGTGCAGGATGGAGCTGGGCTCAAATCCAGACCTGCTGAGCCCCGAGCTTCACATTGGAATCACCCAACACCTCCAAAACTACTGATGCCTGCGTCTCCCCACACACAGAAATTCTGATTTAGTTGGTCTTGGGAGCAGCTTGGGCACCTGGGCTTTGTAAAAGCTCCCCGCTTGGTTCCAATGTGCCACCAAGGCGGAGAAGCTGGCCTGACCCATGCCTCGCAGTGCTTGCTCCCCGCCTGCCCCTCGCTGAGGCCATGGGAACATGCAGATTTCCAGGCGCCACCCTGGTCCCTCCTGCCCCCTTAGCTTAGTTACTGCACATCTCCTACACGCTGCCTAAACGCACAGCCTCGTGTGACGGGCACAACTTTCTCACGAGCTTGTGACTATATTCCCATAATAAGGAAACTAAATCCAGGGAGCTTCGGTAGCTTGCCTGGGCACTCGATTTCACTGGCTCCCCGAGGGACCCTCGGGCGGTGGGCCTGGGGGAAATGAACAAGCTGGGGGCGGCCAAAGTGAGCACAAGCGGTGCCCAGGAAGATGCCCACAGGAGCATGTTTATGAATGTGCATGAGTGTTCTAGTTTGCTAGCTGCCGGAATGCAATATACCAGAAACGGAACGGCTTTTTAAAAGGGGAATTTATTAAGTTGCTAGTTTACAGTTCTAAAGGCTGTAAAAATAGTTTGTAGTTCTAAAGGAGGTAAAAATGTCCCAATTACAGCAAGTCTATAAGAATGTCCAGATGAAAGCACCAACAAGAGGTTACCTTCACTCAAGAAAGGCCAATGAGGTTCAGGGTTTCTCGCTCAACTGGAAAGGCACATGGCGAACATGGCGACGTCTGCTAGCTTCTTCTCCAGGCCGCTTGCTTCGTGAAGCTCCCCAGGGGCATTCTTCTTCTTCATCTCCAAAGGTCGGTGGCTGATGGATTCTCCGCTTCTCCTGGCTATGTCGCTTTCAAGCTTTTTCCAGAGTGCTTCCTCTTTTAAAGGATTCCAGCAAACTAATCAGAACCCACCTGGAATGGGTGGAGTCACATCTCCCTCTAATCAAGGTTAATACCCACAATTGGGTGAGTCAAACCTTCCTGGAGATAATATAATCAAGTTTCCAACCTAGAGTGCTGAGTAGGGATTAAAAGAAACAGCTGCCTCCACAAGATTGGATCAGGATTAAAACATGGCTTTTCTAGGGTGCATACTCCTTTCAAACCAGCACTATGAGTGTGTGCGTTCTCTGACTAACTGGCTCGTTTGCCTGGAGACCAGTGGCTCTCAAACTAGAATCACCCAGGGCACTTCAAAAATAAACACTGAGGTGCAGGCCCCACCCCAGAGATTCTGAGTTAATTTCACTGAGAAACCTCTGAGATTCTCTGACATGAAGATGGCCAGCTACTGCCTCCGAGAACATTCCAAGATTTCAATGCATCAAGGAGGAGAGCTTGCCTTCTCCTGGACCTTAAACACGGCCTTTCTCTTCCATTTGTCCTTAAGGCATAAATGTTATTGTGTCTCTCATGCATTGCCCCAGTTCCTTCATTAGGCATCTTATGTGGAAATGTAGCATGAAGATGGTGCAAAATGTTGGGGCTACTTAGAAAAAAGGGGGGTGCAATAGATTCCCTTGGTGTCTCTCCGGGGCTTATTAAGGCAAAGGAAAAGGGCAAGTTCTCCTCTGGATGAGAAAGCACGGAAGGTTGGCAGATTGAGAACAAACAGCTAAAAGCTCTTATTCACTTTGAGATGTGGCATTAGGCCTGCGTCGGCGCTGACACACCAAACAACAATAATTGCATCGCAGCATGGACCTGTTACAACATGACTCACAGAAACACCGATTTGACTATATCATAGGCCAAGTCATGTCCTGCAGAAAAAGACACGAAACAAAACAAACCAAAATCCCTACCAGCCCCGAACTCGAAAACCCTTTGGTATCATCAGGAGGCATTAAGTTCTGTATCTGTTTTTAATCCCACCTTAGCAAAATGATGAAGGGCTTTAAAGATTGAGTGCCGAGTTTTTCTTTCCATTTGTTTACCCCTCCTACTTTCCGCTTGATTCTCGCCTTTGTTCCTGGGACTCCGTAAGCAAAGCAAGGCAGAATTTCAGACACTGCTGTTCCCCAGCCAAGCCTGCCTGGAGCAGGAATTCCAAATGAAACAGCTTCCTAAATACGCAGCCAGCGTGGGTGGGTTCCTACCTGCCCTCCCACGCACTCCACCTCCTTGACCTGATCCCAGTTCCTCTGCTCCGGGCACCCATCAGCTCATCATCTAATTCCATCCCTAATTTGCAATGAGCAGGAGCCGTGGCTTAACTTTGATCTCTCTGTCAAGAAAATGTATACTTGTCAAACCGCTAGGGGGAGCAAATCCCAGAACTAGCTGTAGGTTCCTCTCCAGGGATTCCGCACCCCTGGCAGGGAGCTTAGCCTCCAGACAAGCCAGCCTCGGGGCTCTAGTGACAAATTCCTCTTCCAGCTGCCCAGAGGATACACATCTGCAAAGCTGGAATAAGTCAGGAAACAGAAGCTAGTTGCTGAAATCCTTTCTAAATGATGCCCTATAAAAATTCAGGTTTTCGGAGGGCAACAAACTGGTCATTTCCAGCAATAGCTCTGTGATGTGTAGGAGCACAGAAAGTGCTCAGAAAATGTAGGGGCTTAAATGTTAAAACTACCAAGATTTAAGCCCTGCATCTCACCCATTCAAAACCAGGTAAAGCCACACACAGTCTCCGTCCCAAAGTTTCCACTGAAAAAGGGTCCAAAAAGGACACTTCCAACTTGCTGCCCGTGTTGCAGGCTCTGAGAAGGTGGCAAAGAGTGAGGAGTGAAGAGAGGCTCGTGTGCCCATTCAGAGGATGTGATAGCGTAGGTTATGAATATTTTCTGATAAATATTTTGAGGGATCAGATACAGAGCCTGGGACCTTGATTTGATCCTTAGTGATGCATCTGGCTTCTAGAGTGGTTTGTTCTTGTTGTTGTTTTTAAAGAAAAAAAAGTACTTGGCATCATACTTTGTATAAATCCTTTGGAAAATGCTGGGCAGAGAGGTGGGCAGAGTCTGGAGAAAAATCTTAGGAACCCGGCAGATGGTTGGTGAAACATCAGAGAATCCGAACCTCAGCCGCGCTGGAATGAGAAATCTGCTTGGTAGTGGCAGAGAAAACTCTAAAGCATGGAAAGGAAGGACTCTGGAGATATTTTCAAGAATAGATACGAGTCTTCATTCATTCATTCATCCATTCTTTCGGGACCCACCTCCCGCCAAGCTCTGCGCTCGGTCCTGGGAATACAGGGATGAGTAGGACGTAACCTTCCTGCTCTTGTGGGGCTTGCGGGGAAGGAGGAAAACAAACATTAACAAGTGGTGAGGAAGCGAATGAATAGATTGTCATGATGAGGCTCCCGGTGTGTCCCCGGGGCCATGGAGCAGGCCTCGGGGGAGCTCACCTCACCTGGGAGGTGACAAGATGCTTCCCAAAAGTGACATTTCTGCTCTGAACTGATCATTAAGTGATCACTGGGTGAATGGGGGTGGGGGTGGACAGGTGGGAGAACAAGGAAGGTTCTGGGCTGATGGAACCACTGTGAAAAGGCCTAAAGGACAAAAGAAGGTGGCACAAAGAATCCCTAGTGAAGTCCAGTGTAGCATTTGCACAGAGACCTGGGAGAGAGCCATAGCTGGGGTGTACTTGGCCAAGGCCAGGCCACACAGGGCCATGCAGAAAATGTTTACTTTATGCCAGGGGTTTGCAATCATGGGGAATTTGTCCCAGAAGGGCATTTGGCAACATCTGGAGACCTTTTGTTTGATACAACAGGGAGGGCAGGGCTGCTGCATGCCGTAGGTAGGAGGGGCGCTGCTAAACAGCCAATGCACAGGACAGCCTCTCACCACCAAGAGCTGTCCTGCCCCAGACATTTGTGAGCAGTGAGGCTGAGAAACCCTGCTTCACACTGAGGATAACCGGCCATTAAAGGGTTTTAAGCTGGGAGATTCTGTGATGAGATTTCTTTCAAAAAGATCACTCTGGCTTTGGTGTAGACTGAAAAGGGGGTATCACTAGTGCAGACAGGGAGGGTCCCGCTAGGGACATATGGGTGGACTCGGCAAGAGAAGAGGCATGATTACATGGAATCTCAACAGGGTGTGAGGTCTCGTTGGTTTGTACAGGTTAGTATGACGCCCTGATATATCACAGAGTAATTTGAGCAGAGAATAAAAAAGTATTTTCAAAGTCCCCTTGGGAGACTGGGGAGATCTGGGGAATTTCTGATATTTTCACAAGCAGTGGGGACAACCAATTCAATAGGCTGAGCCCTCAATCTTGGGGCTTGCCTCTATGAAACTTATTCCTGCAAAGGAGAAGTTAAGCCTACTGATAATTATGCCTAAGAGTCACCTCTGGAGAACCTCTTTTGTTGCCCAGATGTGGCCTTTCTCTCTAAGCCAACTTAGCAAGAGAATTCACTGTGTGGGGCCTGACTCCTGGGAACAAGCCAGGACCTGGCGTTATGGGAATGAGAAGGGCTTCTTGACCAAAAGGGAGAGGAGAGAAATGAGACAAAATAAAGAGTCAGTGGATGGGAGATTTCAAACAGAGTTGGGAGGCTATCCTGGTGTTATTCTTACGCATTATATAGATATCCCTTTTTAGTTTATGGTATATTGGAGTGGCTGGAGGGAAGTACCTGATACTGTTGAACTGTGTTCTAATAGCCCTGATTCTGGAAGAAGACTGTACAACCATACAGCTTTTATAATGTGACTGTGTGATTTGTAAAAAACTTGTGTCTGATGCTCCTTGTATCCAGGGTATGGACAGATAAGTTAAAAAACCAAACATAAGGATTAAAAATAAATGATTAATAGGGGGAGATAAAGAGTAAAAATTGGTGGATTGAAATACTGTAGGTCAGTGAGAGGGAGGGGAAGGGGTATGGGAAGTATGAATTCTTTGTTTTTTCTTTAATTTCTTTTTCTGGAGTGATGCAAATGTTCTAAAACTGATCATGGTGATGAATACACAACTATGTGAAGATATTGTGAGCCACTGATTGTATAATATGGTTGAACTGTACATATGTGAATATTTCTCAAATATCTAAAAGAGAGAGGGAGAGAGAGAGAGAGAAGATGGCAGATTGGCCTTTAATGGAGAAAAGTGGATGAATATTATAACAGAGTGAATCATGTACCCCCACAAAAGCCAAGTTCTTAATCTTAAACTGTATTCCTGCGGGTGTGAACTCATTTGTAAATAGGACCCTTTGAAGATGTTTCATCATTTAAGGTGTAGACTCATTTGTGGATAGAGTCTCCTGAAATTCAGTTTAGGTGTGGCCAAACCGAATCACGGTGGGTCTTAACCTGTATTTCTGGAGGTCTTATGAAGAGGAGCCAGGGGTCAGAGAAAGCCACAGGAAGAGACCAAAGATGTTGCCACATGGCGTAGGGCAGCCACAGACTTCAGGGAGAAAGCAGGGCCTTGCTAACACCTTAGTTTGAACTTCCAGACTCTGAAACAGTGAGACAATGAATCAGGCCAACCAAATATGTAATATTTGGCTTAACAGCTCTGGTAAACTAAGACAGATGTGAAAGATATTTAAGAGATCAAATCAATAGGATTTGATTATTTGTGGAGAGTATCTAAGCTCAGTTTCTCTTTAAAAAAGAAAAAGAACAAAGAGTCAGAGGCAAGGCTGCAACGCTGATGCTTTATTTGTAAGACGCAATCCCAGGGCAGCAAGAGTACGGGGAAGGGAAGGCAGGCAGGGAAGGAAGGGAGGCAGCACGTTTCCACACTGGCCGCTGCTTCACAATAGCCATGATGAGCCACAGGGGTCACTGAGCAGGGGCCCCACCAGCATACAGGGAGCTTTGGGTGGGCTGTCTGGAAACCGCACCTCAGAACGGTCCCCTGGAGGGAGGAAGGGAGAGGAAATTGACCTTCCATGCCCTGCCTCCCCTTGGTCAAAGTTTCACCTGGTGGCAGCTTTAAACATTTCTGCAAATCCTTTGACATTCTCCCATCGTGAGCTGGGGATGACGTCCCGTCTTTTGAGCCTGGGCTGGCCTTACCATCTTGCTCAGAACCCACAGAAAGAAGCCGAAGTGATGCTGTAGGTCTTTCCAAGACTAGGTCCTAAGAGGCAGTGCAATTTCTGCCTCGCTCACTGCCACACTCCTACTCGGAGCCGTAGGCTCCCCTGTGGCCACCAGGCTGTGGGGAAACCAAGGCCGCATAGAGAGGCCAGGTGCAGGGGCTGTGGCCCAAAGCCCCAGCTGAGGTCCAGCCAGCGGCCACACCTGTGAGGGAGCGTGCTTCCAGGTGATTCCAGACCGCAGCTGTCAGGTCCCTGCCAGCCGTCACGTCTTCCCTGCTGAGGCTTCAGACCTCAAGGAGCAGCCACTCCTACTGCTACCTACTGCCCGCACAGTCCACAGGCTCAATCAAATGCTTATTTTAAGTCTCCAAGTTCTGGGGGGAAATTTGTTACACTTCGACGGCTGCTGCAATCACCTCCTTTCACGTCAACGCCGCGGCCTCCCAGGTCACCGCATTGGCCACCGGTTGCCAATCACTCGGGACTCTCAGCAGGGCCCGCACCGGGTGGTAGCCGGTGGGCCCCACGGGACAGACTGCAGTCGGTCACCACAGCGCAGCACAGGTGGGGCACGCGGCGGAGAGCGCAGATACGGCGAGGTCCAGAGAACTGGACAAGGCGCACACTGGATGTGCTGATCAAGGGGTGAGGGAGTGGGAAAAGGAGCCCAGGATTCTCAGGCTCCGGGTTTCTGACTGAGCGGCTGGGTGGGTGCTGAGAGTGCAATTTACTGCACAGGGATTAGACGTGGAGAGCGCGGGCCAGTGTGAAGTGCCTGTGATTCCACTGCAAACAGAAAGAAGTGGGGACCCACGTCACCAGACACGGTCAAGGACCCCGAGTTTAAGACTGCAGGGCCCCAAGAGGGCTCCAGGTCCAATCCTGCTTCTCCTTCCTGTGTGATGAATACTTTCCCGGTGTTAGGTTAAGACCCTGGCTGAGCTGGAGCAGGTATTTCAAAAAGAGGGTGTTACAGAAGAGGTGGCCCCTGGGAGAATGCAGGGGGCCTTTTAGAGATGCCATATAAATCAAATACCCCGGACCCCATTGCTGGCAGAAGAGATGTCATCAAACTTACTTTAAAAAAACAAGCAAACAAACAAAAAAAGAACCATGAAGGAAAACACCATTTTGATTACTTTCCAATATGTCAGAATCCTTTCTCAAGCTTCAGCTTTGCTCTTTCACCTCCTCTCTCCCAACTGTAACCGAAACTGTAATATGTACATAATGTTTGTCTGTTTTGCATTAATTTAGTTAATTGGTGCTAAATTTTCACTCCCGTTCTCATCAACCTTGCTTTAGTTCATAGACTCATAATATCCCCAGGCCTAAAAGGGACCTTAAGAATTCACCTTGTAAAACAGCCTCCTATACCTGGGTGCCTGAGGCGACGGGGGTCCACCACCGCCTGCCTGCTCCCCACCTGGGAGGGCAGGATCGTCTCCTGAAGCGAGAGGGCATGCTGAGGCCCGAGGACAGCACCTCTGACTCCTGGGATGACCCAGGACTCAAGGGTGAGGCCTGGGTGCACCCCACCCAGCACCCTCCTTCCTCCCAGCAGACAGACTCGGGGAGTCCCATTACCCGACCCCTCACCCCCAGCTCATTTCAAAAAGGCAGGGCTTATACCAGGAATAATCAAGTTACAAAATCATGGAAGGGAAAAGAAGGAAAAAAAAAAAGAGGAATAAAGGAAAAGAAGGGAAAGAGGGATGAATCATTTACTGAGACACCTCTTCCAGTGCTGTGCTGCTCTGAGTGCTTTTATCTCAATGCAGCTCAGAACAGATTGCTCACTGGTGCTCACTCGTATTTCTTACACGAAGAAGCCGAGACACAAAGAGATAATAACTTGCCCGAGATTGTGCAGCTAATAAGAATCCTTGCTGGACTCCAATCCAGTGCTCTTTGCACTATCACTCTCTTCCCCAAATCCTCCTTTCCACCGTCCTCTCATCCCTTACACCAGATTTGGGTAGACTGGGCTGCGGAAGCACAAGTCCCTCTCCCTGAGGGCCACTAGATGGCGCAGTGGGAAGCCAAACTCCTTTGCATCAGTGAAACTGGCGAGACAGGCAAGCGTGGGGGGGACCAGCTGCGCGGCGAATGTCACAACAGTGTTCTATTTAGGAACGCGAAGCCTTCTCCCTGCTCTCGTCTCCCACCGGGATCCTTGGTTGGCTCTCGGCGGACTATAAATGAATTTGCTTCTTTCTTCCTTCCCCTTCCCACTGCTAACCCACATCTCTGATTCTATTTTCTCTCCATCCCTGGCACAAGGGCACTTGTCCCCCCCACATCAGAGAAGAGTATGTCCTGAAGAGAGAGGGCAGCAGCCAGGCTGGGTGGTGGAGAGAATCAAAGCCTGCCATCCTTTTCCATAGCAACTGGTAGGCTGTTTCCCAAACACACACACACACACACACACACACACACACACACACACACACCTGTGATGGTTGGGTTCACATGTCAACTTGGCCAGGTTATGATGCCCAGTTGTCTGGTCAGGCAAGCACTGGCCTGCCTGTTACCGTGAGGCTGTTTTGTGGCTGGTTGCTAAACCGGAAGGCTGGGGTAGTAAATCATGAGTCAGCTCACTGCAGCTGTGGCTGATTGCATCTGCCATCAACTAAGGGTGTGTCATCCGCAGTTGATGACTTAAGGGAGAAGAGAGAATGTTCACCGCTTCCCCAGCCAGCGAGCCTCTCCTGTGGGGTTCGTCCAGACCCTCCACAGGAGCTGCCAGCCTCACAGTCTGCCTTGCGGATTTTGAACTCCTACATCCCCATGTTTGTGTGAGACACTTTAATAAATCTCATATTTACAGATATCTCCTGTTGGTTCTGTTTCTCTAGAGAACCCTAAGTCAACATCTAAGGGACCCAAACATTTATTTTTAAAAAATCCTGATTAGAGGGCAGAATTTCGTACTTAATGAAGATGCTGGGTCCCAAGCGGTCACAAAAGAAGTCCTGGGTCACAATACGCTCCCCACCTCACGAACTCCATCAATCGTGTGATGTGAGGCCCATATGGTTGAAACAATCAAAGCGATTGCAAAGTGACCCATCCCAGGGCCTTACACAGGGGTCTCTTTTGATGAATGAACTGTATCATCACCAAATGTCTACTTCCCTACAAAAAGCACTGTTTCCCCTCCTCCTTCTCCTTTGAATGTCCCCCAAGCAGAGCACACCTGAAGGCCAGAGAGCTCCCTCATGCCCTGGGGCCTTTACACCTGGCTTCTGGAGCTACCCTTGTGCCATTCCTGGCTCACGTGCTGGAATGGCCCGAGGCATGTCAGATTTGCCCCACAGTAGGAGATTTAAGCCAGAGGGTCTGTTCAACTGGGCATTATGGGTTTTCCTAAAACCCATGGCTTTAGGAACAGGGAAAGAGAAGCAGTAGGACCCACTTCCCTGAGAACTCTCCTTCATATGGGAATTTGTGTGACCTGCTTAGAAATTCTACTGACTCCATGAGGCTTCAATAAAAGTGTCCAAAATACACTTGAGGAAGGCACGGTGTTAGGCACTAGAAACACAAATACAATAGTCTAGAGGAAACAACCATGTTTCAGTAATTAAATTCAATAAAATACAATATTACTTTATTGAATTTTTACATTATACACATAACAATATGTATAAGGTACAAAGCAGTCAAAGGAGGAAGTATTAATTCTTCTTGGGAAGCTCACAGTGGGGTTTGCAGGGAGGTGACCCGTGGACCAGAGTTTTTGAAGGATGAGTACATCCACAGAGAAAAGTGTGGGACAGAGAAAGAGCACAGGCATGACATAAACGCATAGTGGTATGAAACAGTGTAACATGCCTCAGGAACTACGAGTAATTTGGTAACGCTGAAGCATAAAGTGTGCGTAAAGGAGTGCTATAGGATGAGCCCATGAAAGAGCCTCAGGTATGCTCAGTTAAGGACTTCGAACTTCCCAGAAGTCGTTAAAGGACTTTACACAGGCATGAGACATAGTCAGCTGGACATATTAGAAAGTGTTCTCTCACAGCCCAGGGGAAGGAAGGGGGCAGCAACTGCCCTCTAATGAGATCTGAGAAGTAAGGCAGGTGGCAGTGGGGATGGGAAGGGGTGGTTGCATTTAACAGGTATCGGGGGAGGGAGTGGTTAATGTGAGTGGGAGCGAGAGGGACTTAGAAACGACTTCCTGTCTTTTCCTAGATGACTGAGAAGCTGATGGGGCCAGTCTCCAAGGCAAGGAATACCACGAGAAGGGCAGGTGAGGAAGAGAAAAGAGAAGAGCTGTGAGGAGCATCAGGAATGGAAGAAGAGAAGAGGGACTCATCAGCGCATAAGTATCTAAAACCAATCGTGATAATGAGCTATCTCAGGAAATGTGAGTGAGAAGAGAGCGTTGAGGTTAAAATTATTACAAGGGGCAGCAAAACGTAAGCATTGAGCAGAAGAAAATTCCAATATACAGAAGCACTGATTAGAGCAGTAGGAGAGAAAAAAAAAAAAGAGGAATATTATGTCAAGAAGGAGGAGATGGTCAGCATTGTCAAATGACATAGATGAGACCAAGCGATGTGTTGCCTGAATATCGCAGTAGAGAAACTACTAGATTATTCACTCAACAACTTTTTATTGAGAACCTAACATGTGCCATGCGCTGTCTGGGGACCTGGGGCTATAAGACAAAGAAACAAGAGACTTATATTTTGATATTTAATAATGACAGACAGTTACTTTGGTTATTGGAGGATTAATACAGTGAGGGTAATAGCAGCAGGGCCTTGTGATTGGAGGAGTTTGAGGAAGGGGTGGGACCAAAGGCAAGGAAAACAGTCGGGAGTTGGTCGCCATAGTCCAGAAGAGAAATCATACAGGCCTGAACTAGAGCAGTGGCTGTGGGAATAGAGAGGAAGGAAAACCTGCATTGGAGTATATTTGAGAAGAAAAAGATACCAGCAGCTGATTAAATCTATGGGATCAAAGAAAGGGAAGACTCTGGCATGAATGAATAGTGGAGTGGAGTGTATTCATGGAGATGAGAAATAGGTTTGGAGGAAAGAAGGTAAGTTCATACGCTGCTTCTCAGAGCCAAGGGGAGCATCTGCCCAAAGCTACCATCATACTTCGACTTTTGGTGGCATTCAGCAAGAATTTCCTCCCTGAGTCACACATGACCAAGCTAAGAATTCAAGTTATAAGGAGAGAATCAAGTCTCCATTCTTCACGAAGAGACATGAAAGCTATTTCTCATATGCCTCAAATCCCTGTCTACTTTAGTTACCATCCTCTCAATCTGCACCTCATGACCTATGCCAAGGTCAGAGATCATGAGGTCAGGACCACTTAAGGAAGAAAATAATATCTGGTCTTATTTATAGATGGTTCTGCCAAATAAGAGTCACTACCTGAAAGTGGATGGCTGCAGTACTCTAACCCCACTCCAATGTGGCCCTGAATGAAGAAAAATCTTCCCAGTAGACAAAACTTCAAGCAATGCACCTGGCTGTTCATTTCACTTTGAAGGAGAGATGGCCAAGGATATGGCTCTAACTCATGGGCAGTGGTTAATAGTTTAGAGGCAAGGTCAGAGACTTGAAGGGAACACAGCTGAAAGTGGTGACAAGGAAATCTGGCAAAGAGGTATGGTGGATAGAGCTCTATACACAGGGGAAAAAAATGAAGATATTGGCATCCCATGTGTGTGAGTGTGCTAAAGCTGGTGAAATGCAATATAAAGCAATTGTGTTGACTTTTACAATGGGAATTTATGACTTAAAAGTTTACAACTCTGTGATGCCCCGATGAATCCCAGAGTGATTCGATAAGTGAGTGAAAAAGTATTTGCAAAGTCCCCTTCGGGGAATGGTGTGAACGGGGAGAAATTCAACTTCCCCAAGTTGAATTCTTGATATTCTCACAAGCAGTGGGGACAACCAAAGCTATAGGCTGAGCCCCCAGTCTTGGGGTTTGTTCATATGAAACTTAACCCCGCAAAGGATAGGTCAAGTCTACTTAAAATTTGGACCTGGGGGTCGCCCCCAGGAGGGCCTCTTTTGTTGCTCAGATGTGGCCTCTCTCTCCAGCCAATACAACAAGCAATCTCACCACCCTCCCCCTGTCTACGTGGGACATGACTCCCAGGGGTGTGGACCTTCCTGGCAACGTGGGACAGAAATCCTAGAATGAGCTGAGACTCAGTATCAAGGGATTGAGAAAACCTTCTCCACCAAAAGGGGAAAGAGTGAAATGAGACAAAGTGTCAATGGCTGAGAGATACCAAACAGAGTCGAGAGGTTATCCTGGAGGTTATTCTTACGCATTAAGTAGATATCACCTTGTTATTCAAGATGTATTGGAGAGGCTGGAGGGAACTGCCTGAAAATGTAGAGCTGTATTCCAGTAGCCATGTTTCTTGATGACGATTGAATAATGATATAGCTTTCACAATGTGACTGTGAGATTGTGAAAACCTTGTGTCTGATGCTCCTTTTATCAACCTTGTCAACAGACGCGTAGAACATATGGAATAAAAATAAATAATAGGAGGAACAAATGTTAAACTAAATTTAGTTTGAAATGCTAGTGATCAATGAAAGTGAGGGGTAAGGGGTATGATATGTATAATATTTTTTCTGTTATCATTTTATTTCTTTTTCTGTTGTCTTTTTATTTCTTTTTCTGAATTGATGCAAATGTTCTAAGTAATGATGAATATGCAACTAAGTGATGATATTGTGAATTACTGATTATATATGTTAATGTTTTAGTTCATTTGTTAAATTTTTTTTAATTAATAAATTTTTTTAAAAAAGTTTGCAACTCTGAGGCTGTGAAAAATGTCCAAATCAAGGCATCAGCAGGTGATGCTTTCTTCCTGAAGACTGACTACTGGCAATCCTTAACTCTTCTGTCACATGGCCAAGCACATGGTGAGACCTGCTGGTACTTCTCTTCTAGGTTCCATTGCTTTCTAGCTGCTCCTCTCTCAGATTCTCTGGCTTCTCGCTCTTCTAGCTTCTCTGTGTGCTTCTCTGAATTTCATCTCTTAGCTTCTCTGGGACTTTTTTTTCTCTGTGTCTTCTCTCTATCTTTTATCCTCTTATAAAGGACTCCAATAAGAGGATTAAGACCCACTCTGAATGAAGTGGGTTACATCTCAACTTAAGTAAAGATCCTACTCACAAAAGATTCTATTTGCAATGGGTCAACACCCACAGGAATGGATTAGCTTTAGGAACCTGATCTTTTCTGGGGTATATTCAGCTCCAAACCAACACACCATATGAATGAGCACACCAAAGAGAAACCTCAGCTGAGGGGGATCTTAATTAACTTTGCAAGATGACTCATCCTGTGGACACCAAGACATGAAATAGCCTTTTTCCCCGGTTACCTCTGACCTTGACCAATTGACTTATAGGACAAAGTGGCCATGCCATCAGGAATAGAGGTCAGGCATGGGCTTAACAACAAGGACTTCCATTCATCAAGACCAGTTTGGCTACCACCACTGCTGAGTGCCCAATTTGTCAACCTCAGAGACTAACACTAAGCCCCTGATATGTCACCATTCCCCAAGGTGACCAGTCAGCCACCTATTAGCAGACTGATTACAAAGACCACTTCCATAATGGACTTTGTTCTCACTGTGACAGACACTTGCTCTGGACACAGATTAATTCTCCCTGCCTGGAATGTGCTGCCAAACCACTATCCATGGGCTTATGAAATGTCTCATTCACCATCAGAGCATACTACATAGCACTGATGCCTAAGGAACTCATTTTACAGTAAATGAAGGGCAACAATGGGCTCGTGTTCATGGAATTCGTTGGTCCCACCTTGTTTCCTAATATGGTGGAGTATGTAGATAGGATAATAGAATGATGTGGTGGTTTGGAGCTATGTACCCCAGAAAAAAACATGTTCTTACACTTAATCCTTTCCTTTGGGTCTGAACCCTTGCAACTAGGACCTTTGGAGGAGGTTACTTCAGTTAGGATGTGGCCCAATGGATTCAAGATGGGTCTCAATCCTAGTACTGAAGGCTTAATAGAAAAGGTCACTGAGAGAGGGAAAGCGAGAGGGAGAAGCCAGAGTTGAAAGATAATGGAACCTTGCAAAGAATGGAGAGACCAAGAGAAGCCACCATGTGCATTGCCATGTGACAGAGGAGCCCAGGACCAAAGACAGTTGGCTGCCAGCCCCAGAATGCCACAGTCTTCAGGAAGAAAGCAGTGCCTTGATGATGCCTTGATTGGGACTTCTCCTAGCCTCAGAACCATCGGCCAATAAATTCCTTTTGCTTAAGCCAACCTGTTGCATGGTATTTGCTTTAGCAATGAGGAAACCAAGACAAATGGTCTTTTAAAGCTTCAGTTACCCTGCCAGCTGGGTAGCAACACCTTGCAGGGTCGGGTAACGTCCTCTCGGTTCATGATATATTCTAAATCAGCAACGAGTATATGGCCCTTTTTCTCCCATCATCAGAATTCACAGGAGTGAACCATTACCCCTAGTAAGCATCTGGGGAAAGAGTTGCTTCCCATCCTGGCAACATTAGGTCCTATCGGCCTACATATTTCCAAGCAAAGAAAGCTTCTACCAGCGGGCATGGCGATGGTTACATTAGACTGGAAGGTGAGATTACCACCTGACCATTTGCAGCTCCTCATGCCAATGAGTCAATAGGTAAGGAAGGGGATTATGTACTGACTGAGATCATTGATCCTGGCTACCAAGGGGAATCTGGGTTGCTACTACACAATGGCGGTAAGGAAGAGAATGTCTGGAATGCAGGAGCTCCCCTGGGATGTTTCCTGGTATTCTCATTCTCTGGATTAAAGTAAATGGAAAATAACATTAGCAGGACTGGAATCACCAAGCAAGGAATCACAACCAGCCAAATTTGCTAAGTACGAAGGGAATAATGACAGAAGGTAGTTATAAATGCCAGCTATGACCATGTGATCTGCTGCAGAAACTAATGGTAATAGTTATATTTCTTTCTTATTTAGATGTGAACGTGTGTTAACAGTAAGCATCATTCCCCTCTTCCATTTCCCTACCACCTAACGTAAGACATCAATAATATTTAACCTTTTATCTCAAAGAGGCAGTGTGACTTGGTTAGAATATGAATAGTCATCACCCAAAAAGGGATAAAGGGACTTTGGATCCCTTTTGGAGAGAGCATTAGTATATTTTCAGTTGTATGAGGAGGGTTATGTTATGATAGATAGAAGCTTTAGCGTGCTACTTTATTTGGAAATAAATCTAGGTATGACATGTATTACGTATTAGCAGATAAAAGAGAGGACCACAGCAGATCACAAGACTGGAAACAACTTAAAACTGAACATTACACCAAACACCTAGAGTCTTTGGCAGAGGTCTCCACCTCTGCCAGTTTTGTTCAGGTCTCCTCTCCCCAAAGAGACACTGTCCCAGTTCATCTAGGCCTCTCAAAACCCAGGCGCACATGCATGGAACATTCTTAAATTCACATACATTAACTATGCAGAATAGTGCAGTTCTCTTTACACAGTCCTCACTGCACGGGCCTCATCTTTTATCTCCAAAGGCTTTTCAGGGTATTTTCCTAAAGAAAAGAGCCATCCGTTTCTAAGAGGAATTCTGCTCCTTCCCCAAATGCAGACTTGCAAGCACCTTGGAACTGTTTTTACAAAGCAATTTTATCACATTCCAATAAGTGAAGGTTCAAGTTACATCATACAGGTGACAGTGTTTGGAACCTGTAAATAACTTTCTCATTCAAGTATGAGAAGAGAGAAATGCCATGTCCAATCCCACGGTCCGGTATAGTGAGTAGATGACCCCAGAACCTGAGATCCCTTGTCCACAAGCTCCTAGGCATGCAGTCTTGGGGAAACCAGCATGTGGCTAAACGCAATGTTTAGCTGAAATGCATGCTTGGATGAATGAGGGAAGTGTGCATAGGACATAATACAAGGAGATGTGGAGTAGGCAGTTTTTAACCATCTTAATGAAAAATGTTTCAGAATTGTGGTAGAAGCCAGGCTGGGCTGAAGAGTAAATAGGAGAAAGTAGAAAAAACGAGGGTGATTTTCCTTTTCTAGAAGGTGGGAATGGAAAGGGGAAAGCCAGTGCAGCAGCCTCCTCCCTCCCACACTCCACCGCGTGACCCGCACCCCCGTCTGCAGTCCAGTTATTTCACACGGACGCTACCTTTCAGAGGCCACCGTGACAAAAACACCTTCCCAGCATTCAGCTCTCCATTCCCCAGATGCCCCGTGCAGTGTCCTTTCCAGAGTGGATGTTTGCATAAAGTTGTTGGATAAGAACAGGCCTGCAAAGTGGAAGGAACAGGGAGGGGAGGATTAAAATAAAATAAAGGGAGAAGGAACAAAGAAGACTCAAGGATACAAACCTTCATTATTCTTCACAGTTTTGCATAGATCAGGCTCTAATGCAATAACTGCTGAAAGAAAGGCGGGGAGGGAGGAGTGTGACATCTAGATTTGCTGCACTGAAAGACGCAGGCGCCCCCCGCGCCCCGCCGGGCCCCCGCCCTACCTCTTCTTTGCTGCCTTCGGTTCTCTGGGCTTCTCGGGCTGGATGTCGGACAGACACATGCTCTGCCTCCAACAAAGGTCGCTGTTTGAGTCGAACACTCTACCTTAATCGTGGCTCACTTCACCGTCCTCTCAAGTGGTTCGCTTAGTTTTTAAAGACCTCAGCTTAGATAACTAAAGTTCCGTGGGGGGGGAGCCGGGGGATTTTTTTTCCCTTCTGATTTATGCCGGGATCAAAAGAAACTTTAATTTTTCCCGTTGTTATCGACCCATCGAGAGCAACTCTGCAGCCCAAGGCCTCAACTGGGACCCCGCCAGCGCCGGGGATCAGGGAAGATTTTGCAGGAGATTTGAAGAACCAAGTAGCGTGGATGCCCGGCTTCTCTCTCTGCAAGCATATAATGGGCTCAAAGCGGTGTATCGCTCACAAATTCCCTCCCCTCCTTTCATTTCTAACCTTGGAGGGAGAACTGCATTAATTAGTTACACAGTTCGGTTCAAAGGCTGCTTTTCACCCGCAGCCGCTCACGTGGCTGCTGCAGAGGGTGGGGGACGGCGCGCGGCGTTTGCAGGGTGCGCTTATTTAAACAAGGCCAATTTCCAGTCTACTTTGCAATGCAAATGCTTACAAGAGAATCCCGGATTGCTGCTTAGAATCAGATGGAAATAAAGACACTTTGGTGGGATATGGCTTGGTTTCTCTCCAGCCTTTCCCTCTTAACACTGAAACCTAGCTCTCCTATCGTCCTTTGATTTTGCAGTGTTCAGAGTTCGTATCATAAGGGAAATCACTTTATTCTAAAGAGTGAATCGTTTTAAATGGGTCCCCTTTATTAAAAATTTATTTAATATAGTTTCTATTAAATGGATCTCCTACGACTGTACGGCCTGGAAATGGTACCTTTACGCCTGCGGTTGCGCGTTTGGGCTTCCGCTCACCATTGAGCTATCTTGCTGGCAGAGACCTGCAGGAGACAAATGCGGACTCAGCCTCGCTGCGTCTGGCCAGGTGGTTGCCAAGCACCGCTAAGGACTCGCCAAATGATTTCCTGGGTGAATTATTTATAGCGTGGTTACATTAATCTTTTATCTTGGACTCTAAATCACACTCAGAATTGCTGCTTTGACCATTTTGTAAACTTTTTCACTGAGAGACATTTCCCCCATATTCACTGCATTATTAGCAGTTCAATCTAAAAACGTTACTACGTGTCAACTGTACTACGTGATGTTCTCTAATTAATTTAGTTTAAGTTTTTTATTTTGAAATAATTTCAAACTTACAGGATAGTTGCAAAATTAATACAAACCCCATACCAAGAACTCCAACAGACCCCCACAACCCCATAGCCAGATCTGTTCATTTTAACATTTTGACACATTCCCTGTGTCATTCTTTCTCTCTCTCTCTGTATCTATCTATCCATCTATCTAGCCACTCCTTGAGCATATAGTTCATGTAAACTCTCTACAAACAAGGATATTCAATGATGTAATCATCATAAATGCAGTTATCAAAATAAAAACATCCAACATTGATATGAAGCTTATATAAATTCCAGTTTTTTATGTTCCAATAATGTCTTTTTGAGCATTTTCTCCTCCATTTTTGGAGCCCATCCCATATCCTGCACTACATGCAATTGACATTATCTCTTTAGTTTCTTTCTTCCTTCTTTCCTTTCTTTCTTTCTTTTTTTTTTAATTTTAGAAACATAAATGTTTCCAACCCAACCCCTCCCTAGTACACTGTTCAGTGGGCTGATCACATATCCAGTGTTCAGGGCCCTCCCACCACCCATTTCTAGAACTTTCCCTTCATCCCAAACAGAAACCCTACACTCATTTTGCATTAACTCGCCACTGCTCTTTTCCCTCACCCCTGCTACTCTATTTTCTGTCTCTATGAGTTTGTGTATTTTCTGATATTTTCTTTGTGGTTACTACAGGGCTTAAATTTAACACGTAAGTCTACAACAGTCTTGTTTGCTTTGATACCAACTCCATTAGCATCCACAAACTGCGTTCCTATACCCCTCTGTCCCCCCACCTTTATGCAGGTCTTTTCACAAATTACATATTTATACATTATGAGTCCAGCACCATTTATTTATCATTACATATTATGCATTTGCTTTTTAGATCCTGTAGGAAGTCAACTAATAGTACCAGTATTTATGTTTACTCATGCCATTGTATTTGCTGGATCTTTATTTCTGTTTCAGTTAGCTTCGGTCAATTGTCTGCTGTCCTTTCCTTTCATCCTGCAGAACTCACTCTAGCATTTCTTGTAGTTCTGGTCTTGTGGTGACAACGTCCTTCAGCCTTTGTTTATCTGGGAATATCTTAATCCTTCCTTCATTTCTGAAGGACTATTATTCCAAATATAGAACTCTGGGTAGGCAATTTGTTGCTTTCAGCACTTTAAATATGTCTTCCCACTGCCTTCTTACCTCCACAGTTTCCGATGAGAAATTGGCACTTAATCTTATTGAGGCCCCCAGGTATGTGACATGTTGCTTGCTTCTTATGGTCTTAAGAATTCTGTCTTTATATTTAGCATTCAACAGTTTGATTATGGCATTTTTTAATGCATGGGTTTATTTGGGTTTATCCTGTTTGGAGTTGGTTGAGCATCTGGAATGTATATAATCATGTCTTAAGTTAAATTTGGGAAGTTAGCCATTATTTCTTTCAATTTTCTCCCTGCCTCTTTCTCTCTTCCTCTGATTGTCCCACAATGTATGTACTGATACACCTGATAGTGTCCCATTGTTTTCTCAGGCTCTGTTCGCTTTTCTTCATTTTTTCTTCTTTCTGCTCCTCAGACTGGGTGATTTCAATTGTCTTATCTTCAAATTCACTGTTTCTTCTGTCAGCTCTAAATTGCTATTGAACCCCCCTAAGGAATTTTTCATTTCTATTACTTTGTCTTCAGCTCTGTTTAGTTCCTTTTCATAATTTCCACCTCTCTATTGACATTCTTTTTATGCTTACCTATCACTTTCCTGATTTTCTTTGGTTCTTTATCCATATTTTTCATTAGCTATTTGAGCATATCTGGGACCATTTTTTTAAGTCTTTTTTTCTGCAGTGTCCCAGGTCTGATTCTCTTTATTGATGGTTTCTAATGCTTTAATCTCTGCCTAGGCCATTGCTTCCTGTTTCTTTGTATGTTTTGTAATGTTTTCTTAAAACCTGGTCATCTTGCTATTTTAATGTATTTATCACTGGAATTTAGATTCGGAGGCATCTGTCCCTTAAGCTTATAGCTAGCTACTGTTATGACTGAGCTTTCCCAGTCTTTGCAGATTGACCTGTGAGAGTCAACCTTCAGGGCTTATCTATACAATAAGTTTAGAAAATAGCTCCAAGCCAGAGCATCGGGACCTTTCTGGTTCTTTCTACTCCTGTATCTTGTCTAGGACATGCCTGTTTGGCTCTAGGAACTCTCATCATGGGCCCAGGCCCTGAACTGTATGCCCTGCAGCCTACAATCCCTTGCCCCAGGCATCGACTTGACTGCTTTCAGACAGGGTTCTGTAGGAGAGTTCTGTGAGCTGCCTTCTACACACAGGGCAAGTTCTGGGACAGCAAATCCCTCAGGCCACCACCAGAGAGAATAGGCCAGACATACATGCCCCCAGCATGTGCACAGGGGCTACTCTGCTTCCTCAGGGACCAGGGAACGGCACTGGGAGCACAGGCTGGCCCCATACGGAGCTGGTAAAGGTTGGGGGAGGGTGCCAAGAGATCCTACCACTTTTGAGTAGCCTTTTTCTTGATTTGATGATTGCTCAGGTACTGTAGTACCTGTTTTTATTGGAGCTTTGAGAAAGATGTTTCTGCCCATGACTTGTTGTTCAAAGCTTCTATGGGTAGAAGCAGCGCTGAAGCCTCTCCCCCTGCCATCCTGATTGAGGCAGGGCTCTAATTTCATTTTTCACTAAGTTAATACTCCTAAATATGGGGGATCAGGAGCAATAAATCAGGAGCAAGGAGAAGGTATCCAAAGTCACAAGATCCAGGGTGGAAAGTCCCCAAGAGTTAAAAATTGAACAATAATCATTGTTAAGAAACTAAAAGAATGGGATGTATTTTGCAAGAGCTAAAGGCATTTTCCTGCTTCTGTGGATAAGCTTGCGGTTTTTACCTTTATAACCCCCCCTTGAGAACCTCTCGGGACTGCTCTCTGAATCTTCCTTCTTGGGGTTTTCTGAGGCAGTCGCCGGCCGGCTAATAAAGACTCCAAATTGGCTTGCAGTTTTTTTGAATTGTGTGGTCTCTCTTCTGGTGTGCCGCACAACACCAAATATCACCAAGATTTCCAAAGTTGCAATAGTTCTTCTGGCAGCAAGTCTCAAAATCCAAGGCACGGTAAATGAGGCAAAGCTTTTTGTCTCTGGGGCTCAGAAACATTTTTGGATGAAATAAAAGATAGCAAGAGGCACAGCAAGAGTGAATGAAAGGACATCTGGTGCGTTTCATTCATTCTTTTACTCATACATTGACACAGGCATTTATTGGGCAGATTCAGCCCAGATTTTGGGAAACACATTAAGCCAACGATTATAAGGTAAACTGATAATAATAGACATATTCTTAGCTTTATTATTTCTTAGCTGTTAGTTTCACTGGACCAGGAACCACTTATATACCTGATGGGCTGTAACAGACATTAGTACTCAGATAAGCCGATCTTAAGCATGAGAGCCCTGTGGCTCTGGGGGACTCACCCCCTTGTCCTGGGCAGGAGGCAGATCCATCTGAGCCGAGGTGCTGGTGAGGTGTGTGGTGAGCAGATCTGAGCACACAGGCGCTGCACAGCCTCCGCCCAGCATCTGAGCCAAAGCCTCAAGCTTCTTGGCTGAGTGTCCAGGAACAGCTGCCTCCTTAACATTCCAAGAAAAACTATCTAAAAGTTCACTAGGCAAATGCCTGCTTGTCCTTTGGAATAATTCAGCCCTGATTAGTACTGCATGCTTAGCTACCCACTCAGTAGAAGCAGCACAACTACCCAGAATAAAAGTGATGGGGAGAAAGCCAGTCCCTCTGGCAAGACTTCTACTGCTCAAAGACTGAGCCTTCCAGTACATCCACGAGGGCAATTCATTTTGGGCAAGGATCTCCAGAGCAGACCAGCATGGGGGTTGCAGTTGTTACTGCTGTCAGAAAAAGCCCTGGCTTGGGCTGGCTGGGGCCATGCACGCTCATTATCGCAAGCAGGGCTGCTGCTGAGCCAAGCAGAAGGCTAGCAGCTTCTCCGAAAACCATTCAAGAGAAACAAGCAGATCAGACTCAAAGCAGCCCTCCCTCTTAATGGGTCTGGTTTGTTTTCCCAAGAAGGAAATGAAACCCTAAGCAGAGAGGAAGGGGGTTCTGTACAAGCTGGTTTTCTCTGCCCTTCCCCATTCCATCCACCTCCCCCTCCATCCCATTGAAAAGACAACACCTCCTGGAACAAGTTGTCTCTCATCACTGTCATTTCAAATGTGGTTCTACAGGATATGGCCAAGTATGGGATTACAAAGAGAAGCAGGGAGATTCTTTTGAATGGGAGAACACTATTCACTTGCCATGCCAGGGAACCCCTTTCCCCTTCCCTACTCTTCCAAAAGCTGAATCATTCCTCTGAGGCAGGACTTCTCAAACCGTCCAGTGTGTCTCAGTCGCCTGGGGCTCTCTTTAACTCAGTGTCTGATCCACTGGGCCTAGGACCAGGCTGGAGAATTATATTTCTAGCAAGTTTCCACAGGAGACACTGCTGATCTGGAAGCCACACTCTGACAATGACTTTTAACCCATTCGTGGCACAGACAGCCTTAACCCCCTGAGGCCCCTGGAGAGAACAGGAGCCCTGGGAGACTGTCGCACGTTGGAAGCATTTCCGGCGTGGTGGAGATGATTTCTTTCCTATGAACTTCTCCGTCTCTCCCTTT
>PVIY010026856.1:0-34877 GCA_004026745.1 Myrmecophaga tridactyla | reverse complement strand
TAATTTCTCCCTCATTTTTGAAGGACAATTTTGCTGGATATAGAATTCTTGGTTGGCAGTTTTTCTCTTTTAATAATTTAAATATATCATCCCACTGTCTTCTTGCCTCCATGGTTTCTGCTGAGAGATCTGCGCATAGTCTTATTGGGCTTCCCTTGTATGTGATGGATTGCTTTTCTCTTGCTGCTTTCAAGATTCTCTCTTTGTCTTTGACCTCTGACATTCTGATTAGTAAATGTCTTGGAGTATGTCTATTTGGATCTATTCTCTTTGGGGTACGCTGCACTTCTTGGATCTGTAATTTTAAGTCTTTCAGAAGAGTTGGGAAATTTTCAGTGATAATTTCCTCCATTAGTTTTTCTCCTCCTTTTCCCTTCTCTTCTCCTTCTGGGACACCCACAACACGTATATTCACTTCATATTGTCTTTCAATTCCCTGAGTCCCTGCTCATATTTTTCCATTTTTTCCCTATATTTTCTTTTTTTTGCCAGATTTCAGATGTTCTGTCCTCCAGTTCACTAATCCTATGTTCGGTCTCTCGAAATCTACCATTGTAGGTTTCCATTGTTTTTTTTCATCTCTTCTACCTTGCCTTTCATTCCCATAAATTCTGTGATTTGTTTTTTCAGACTTTCAATTTATTCTTTTTGTTCTTTCCTTGCCTTCTTTATATCCTCCCTCAATTCATTGATTTGGTTTTTGATGAGGTTTTCCATGTCTGTTCGTATATTCTGAATTAATTGTTTTAGCTCCTGTATCTCATTTGAATTGTTGGTTTGTTCCTTTGACTGGGCCATATCTTCAGTTTTCCTAGTGTGATTTGTTATTTTTTGCTGGTGTCTAGGCACTTAATTACCTTAATTAGTTTATTCTGGAGATTGCTTTCACTTCTTTTACCTATGGTTTTCTTGCTGGATGAATTTGCTGTCTATCTGTTCTTTGACATTCAATTCAGCTTAACTGGACCTCTAGCTTATGTTTTGTTTAACAGAGGAGAATTTCTCAGTTCTTGTTTTCTTGTTTCTTGCCCTACTTGTATGGTACCTTTTCCCCTGCACCCTTATGAGGGTCTACTTAGATATTATAGACCCCAACTGGATTTTCCCAGACCAAACTGGCCTCTTATCAGGAGGAAAGAGTCACCATCATCGGTTTTCCCTGAGGGTGGGACTCAGCAGGTTGAAAGACTTCCCTGTGAAGTCTCTGGACTCTGTTTTTCTTATCCTGCCCAGTGTGTGGCGCTTGTCTGCCTGCAGGTCCCACCAGCGTAAGATGATGCAGTACCTTTAACTTTGGTAGGCTCTCCTTGCTGGGGGCATGGTGGAGACAGAGGAGAGGTTGTAGGCTAGTTTTAATGGCTTCGAATTACCAAGCCCTGGTGTCTGAATTCCTTGAGGGAGGGATTCCACCTGGGTGGGGCTTCACCCCTCCTCTGGGGAAGGCACAGGCTCCAGACAAGCCCCCCAAAGAGCTCACTTCTGCCTATGCCTGGGACAGTTGCAGCCTGAGAAGTCCTGCTGCTATATCCAAAGGCAGTCAAGCCTTTGTAGAAAGACAGCCACAAAAACCTCTGTTTCTTTTTTTACCCCCTTTTTCTGTCAGCCCTGCCCCCTTGGCGCCGGGGCAAAAATGAGCAACCTCCGCTTTGACCAGGTTCAGCTAAGCTGGGGGCCTAATTTTAGTAGTCAGAATTTGTTAATTAGTTCCACAATTGGCGTTTGATTGTGCCCAGTCCCTGCTGCTGGTAAAGTCCTTTCCTTTCGCCTCTGGGAAGCGGCCTGTGGGGGAGGGGCGCTGGCTGCCGCAGCTTTGGGAACTCACGGTTCTGGGGGTGCTCGCAGCTGGTCCAGCTGGTCCAGACTGGGGCACACTGTGTGTCCTGTCACTATCGTGGCCCCAGGAGCTGTTCTGTACTGTTTCTGGTGATTTAGTAGTTGTTCTGGAGGACGGACTAAATCCCACACGTTGTTAAGCCGCCATCTTGGCCTGGAACTCCATGTTTAGGAATTTTTGAAGTCAGGATTTTAGAACTTGGCAAGGGGTTTTATTATTGTTTTCCCTCTAGCAGATACAGGTAGATGAATTGCAGTTTTTTTAGTTATAATTCCAGTTTATTAATTTATAATTATTAAAGTTGGCCTGAGAACTATATAAAAGACTAGCACGTCTTCTTCTTAAAAGATTTCCTGAATAAAACTAAATTACAAATTTAGTGATCAACAAAATTCTGTATAGGGCCAGATAGCAAATATTTTAGGCTTTGTCAGATACGGTTTTTACAACTACTTAACTCTGCCATTAAAGCACTAAAGCAGGGATAGGCAATGTAAATGAGTGAGTATGGCTGTGTTCCAATAAAACTTTATTTACAAAAACAGGTGGCCACTTACATTTGGATAGAGAGCTGTAGTTTATTGACCCCTGGATTAAATGATTGCTTCATATTTAAGGCAAAAGATGTGTGTGTGTGTGTGTGTGTGCGCGTACATTTTTAAGGAAGTTTCATTCAAGCCAGGTTGGATCTAGAAGCCCTGTGCCATCCTTTTCTATATAGGAGTTATTATCTTAACTGATGTTCTCACTTTTCAGCTCCACAATATATTTTAAGTATTTCAGCATTTTATTTGTCACAATATGCATTCTTCATTGCTAACCCCACCCTCCCTGCTTTTATAAAAATTATACTACCCGGTTTCTCTCTGATTGGGTAATTACTATATTCTTTGAGAAAATTTGTGAATGTGTCTTTCTCATGTGTAGCCTAGAAGATTGTGGTTGCACTTCAGTTTGTATAGGTTTCAATTTTACACAGGGATGTTATGTTAGTTTTCTAGGGCTCACATAACAAAATACCACAGTCTCGGTGGATTAAAACAACAGACATTTATCCACTGACAGTTGGGGAGGCTAGAAATCCAAAATCAAGGTACCAAAGAGCCATGCTCCCGCCGCAGGTCCTAGGGATGAGTCTCGCCTTGCCTCCTCCTAGTTTCTGGGGGCCGCAGGCATTCATTGGCTTGTGGCAGCACAACTCCAATCTCTGCCTCTGTCGTCACATTGCTTTTTCCATATGTGTCTCCATCTTCATGTGGTGTTCCCCTCTCTGTATCTATGTGTCTTTTCTCTTTTATAGGACACCAGTCATATTGAATTCGGTCTCACTCTCTTTCAGTATGAGCACTTCATAACCAATGGCATCTGCAAAGACTGTATTTCCAAATAAGTTCACATTCACAAGTACAAGAGGTGAGGGTGGGAATAGGGGTTTTGTTGGACTTCATATCTTTTGAGGGAACACAGTTCAACCCCAAACAGATGCCTTCTTAAAAAGCAGTTATTTCTGGGGTGCATGGGTAGTTCAGTGGTAAGATTCTTGCCTGCCATGAGGGAGACGTGGGTTTGATTTCTGACCCATGCACTCCAAAAAAAAAAAAAAAAAAAAAAAAATCAACAATTGGTGGTGTGATAATAAGATATTCACACAGAAAAAGAATGAAATGTGGCCCCCACTATGCAGCATACAACAACAACAAAAAAAAGGTAATCAATTCTACAACAAAAAACTATCACTCATCAATTCTAAACTGATGACTAAGTACAGCCTTCTCTCTTATGCCCCAAAATCCAAAATATAGTCCTTGTAGACCTTCATTTTGCTCATGGCAAACAGAAACATCCTTGCTGTTGGGGATTGACCCATGTCTCCCACAAAAGGCATGTTTAGGTCCCAATCCCTGGTCCTGTTGTGTGAACCCATTTGCAGACACGCTGTCAAAGATGTTATTAGTTAAGGTGTGCCAACTGAATGAGGCTGGCCCTTAATCCAAATGACTGAAGTCCTTATAAAGGAATCTGGAAACAGAAAGAGAAGCCACAGGGAGCAGCCAGAAGCTGGAAGTCCAGGGAACCCAGAAGAGAAAGGAGAAGACACTGCCACATGCATTGCTATGTGACAAAAAAGTCAAGAGACCCCAAAAATTACTGGCCAGCCAGAAGATTCTGACCCTGGGAGAAAGCAAGTCTTCTAATCTCTGAAACCATGAGCCTATAAATTCCTGTTACTAAGCTAACCCATTGTATGGTATTTGTGTTAGCAGCTAGGAAACTGAAACACTCAGTAACTCTAGTAACAGTTCACCATTCCTACTTTCTCTCCTCCTTGATACCATCAGTTCTAAGAAAGTGCTGCTATTCCTTAGGAATATTTCAACAACTCAGGGTCCTTATTAAAGAATTAATCAGGGGAGAGTTTTAGGATTCAGAGGCATATTGGATAGATAGAACTCTCTAAAGCAAAATATCATTAATAAGTAGGAATATCTAAAGCAAAATGTTATTAATGTTAGAGTATGTGTGCCATGGACTTTACAGAAATTAAACTAAGATAAAATTAGACAAATGAGTTCTTGAAATGAAAATTAAAATCACCTACAATATTACTAACTTATGTATTTAGAGGGTCACCAGCTGTGCCAGTGGGTAAATATTTTAGTATAATACAGTAGTACTTATTCCCAAGAGTAAATTGCATCTAACTTGTTTTGGTTTAGGTCTTCTTCTAGTTTGTTAACTACCTGAATGCGATATACCAGAAACAGAATGGCTTTTAAAAGGGGGAATTTATTAAGTTGCTAGTTTACAGTTCTAAGGCCGTGAAAATGTTCAAATTAAAGTAAGTCTATATAAATGTCCAAGTTAAGGCATCATCAAGAGATTACCTTTGCTCAAGAAAGGCCGATGAAGTTCGGGGTTTCTCTCTCAGCTGGAAGGGCATTGGTGATGTCTTCTAGCTTTGTCTCCAGGCTCCTTATTTCATGAAGGGCGTTTTCCTTCTTCAAAGGTCTCTGGCTGTGTGGGCTCTAAAGCTTTTTTCCAAAATGGTTCCCTCTTTACGGGCTTGTTCTAGTTTGCTAGCTGCTGGAATGCAACACACCAGAGATGGATTGGCTTTTAATAAAAGGGGATTTATTTCGTTAGTTCTTCAGAGGAAAGGCAGCTAACTTTCAACTGAGGTTCTTTCTTACTCAGGAAGGCACAGAGCGATCTCTGCTGACCTTCTTTCCAGGCCTCTGGGTTCCAACAACTTTCCCCAGGTGATTCCTTTCTGCATCTCCAAAGGCCTGGGCTGAGCTGTGAGTGCTGAGATGAGGTATGCTGAGCTGCTTGGGCTGTGCTGCATTGAGTTCTCTCATTTAAGCACCAGTCAATTAAATCAAATATCATTCATTGCAGCAGGCATGCCTTCTAGCCTACTGCATATAATCAGCAACAGATGAGGTTCACGCACCATTGGCTCATGTCCACAGCAACAAAACTAGGCACCTTCACCTGGTCAAGTTGACACCTGAACCTAACTACCACAGGGCTCCAGTAAACAACCCCACCTTGAATGGGTAGAGACGTATCTCATTGGACACCATCTAATCAGAAGTTACCACCCACAATCAGGTGGGTCACATCTCCATGGGAACAATCAAAAAGCTCACACCCAGCAGTATTGAATGAGGATTAAAGGACAAGGCTTTTCTGGGGTCCACAACAGATTCAGGCGTAGGTCTTTTAAAAAAATAACTGTTTTCTATTCCTTAAGTTGGACAGATGGTGTCACATCCTAAGTAGATCTCACTTTTAAGAGAAGTCCTCACTTGAACTAACTGGCACATTCAGAATGAAATTTTCATGTCTCATCATTACTCTTGTGTTAAGGATGAGTACCACCTTTTTTTGTTAATACTGAGCAAGTTTCTGTAACGACACATCTGTGTAAAAAGCAATTTACTTATGAGATGTTGAGACTTAAATGATTTCTCACCTTTTATTTTTTTGTAAAATCTACTTCATTCAAATTTAGCATGTTTTCTTTCAAAAGCAAGTCCACATATTGCTTTTCTCTTTGTAATTTTTCTCCATCCCTTCAGTCCCCTTTCCTACATGTTATATATTCTACTTAGTATTGGCAAAGCTAAATATTATAAACTATTATTGTTTGTATTTTGGGCTTGCTGTGTGCCATTCATTACATATGTTGTCTCTTTTAATTCTCATAGAAGCCCTAATGATATAGGAGTTATTATATTTTGTGATAAGTGGAATAACGTGTAAGTGGCAAGTGGCAGAAATCAGATTGGCCTTTGCTTGTTTTCATCCAGAGCCACTGCTCTTAGCATTGATATGCTTATATTATTCTCTTTTTTGTTTTGACATATCAAAAAGAAGAACGTCACCATGCCAGAGATCTGGGATTGAGTCCTGGTGCCTGCCCATGCCAAAAAAAAAAAAGAATATCAAGGAAGAACAAAAACTAGAAAGAAAAAAAAATTATAAACTTCTAAATTCTGTTTTTAAAGTTGTCCCATTGAAGCCAGTATCCCCCTTAATACTTTCCATTTTAAAGGAATACAAGCCACTTTGTCTTCTCCCCTTTCTCCTTCCTTTAAAGATGTCTTTTCTTTACTTCTGGAGAAATATACTAGCAAAGGACTACAGATAAGATTATTTTTTTATTTAATATTTGTTTCTACGCTGTGCTCAGCCGACATGTAAAGAAAAAATAACTTCTTTTTTTTTGTTTTTCAGGCCCCAAAGGAAATAATTAATATTGCGCACATGTCTGCTTTGTTATTCCCTTCTGTGTGGCTCAATAAGTTATGCTGTTCTTCTTACACTTTGCCTAAATCACTTTTTCATTCAGTAAACATTTATCGAGCAGATGCTCTGGGTCAGGTATTATGTTTTTATTTAATGTTTCCTATTGTAAAATATAACATATATTCAAAGAAAAGAAATAAAATACAATAATATTCAAAATACATTTTAACAAGTACTTACACAGCAGATTTCAGAGGTTGCTGTGGATAACCATTCCACTACTTCAGAGTTTTCCTTCTAGCTGCTCCAAAACACAGGAGGCTAAAAGGAATATCCATATAGTGATACAGTGATCATACTCGCTTGTTAAATCCTATTTTCTCTATAGTATCTCCTACTTCCATCTTTCTCCCAATCTAAAAGGAGTCTTTGGGTAATGCCCATTCTAACCTTTTCATGTTGATAAGGGATGTTGACAATAAAGGATAGCCTTGGGGAGGCTGGTCCCTCTGGGTTTCAGGATTTATCTGGCCTGGAACCCTCTGGAGGTTATAGGTTTCAGGAAAGTGCATAAAATTTTCATAGAGTCTTAATTAAAGCCCTAGGTGTTCTTAAGAGTTAACAGTAATGATGTTGGTTGGGGAATTAGCAACGTCTAGCTGAAGTTTGCATAAGAGTAGCCTCCAGAATAGCCTCTCAACTCTATTTGAACTCTCTTAGCCACTGATGCTTTATCTTGTTACATTTCTTTTACCCCTTTGGTCAGGAAGGCCTTGTTGATCCCATGGTGTCAAGACCAGACCCATCCCTTGGAGTCATGTCCCACCTTGTCAGGGAGACTTTCACTCCTCAATGTCCTGTTCTATGTAGGGTGGGTAGGGTAATGATTTTCCTTGCAAAGTTGGGCTTAGGGAGAGAGAGAGGGGGCCACATCTGAGCAACAAAAGAGGTTTCTTGGAAGCAACTCTTCGGCCTCATTATAGGTAGTCTTAGCTTCTCCACTATAGCTATAAGTTTCATCAAGGGCAAGCCTTAAAATCAAGTGTTTGTCCTATTTCCTTGGCAGTCCCCAATGTTTGAGAGGGTACCAGGGGGTTCCCAGATGGGAAAGTTTAATAGTTCCATATTTTTTTCTTCAGTCCTTCAAGGAACTCTACCTATATATATTTTTTAACTTTTGTTAAATATGTATAATATATATACAAAGCAAAGAAAGAAAAAAGCAATAATTTTCAAAGTATTCTTCAACAAGTGGTTATGTAACAGATCCCAGAGTTTGTCATGGGCTGCCATTCTACCTTCTCAGATCTTTCCTTCTAGCTGCTCCAGAACATTTTATATATATATATATATTTTTTATCATCACAATCAACTTTTTTTTTCTTTTTTGTGAAAAATAACATATATACAAAAAAGCAATAAATCTCAAAACAATGCAGCAATTAGTTATAGAACAGATTTCAGAGTTTGTTATGAGTTACAATTCCACAACTTTAGGTCTTTATTTCTAGCTTCTCTAAGATACTGGATACTAAAAGAAATATCAGTATAATGATTCAGCAGTCATACTCAATAATTTCTTAAACCCTACCTTCTCTGTATAACTCCACCATCAACTTTGATCCTTCTCTCACTCTTTAGGGGTATTTGGGCTATGCCCATTCTAATTTTTTTCATGTTAGAGGGGGCTGTCAACAATATGGGAGTAGGGGGATGGGGCTAGTTGATGTCTGGAGAGGCTGGCCCCTCTGCATTTTAGGACTTACCTAGTCCAGGGACCCATATGGAGGTTGTAGGTTTCTAGGAATTTACCCTAGTGCATGAAATCTTTGTAGATTCTTATATAATACCATAGGTGTTCTTTAGGATTACCAATACTTTTTAATTATTAGCCCACCATAGTCTGACATGTATCCAGGTATTACATTAAGCAATGCAGAATTACAAGTCCTCATTCCCATTCTGGGCTCCATGTGTTTTGGCTGTTTAAGTGAACTATCCAGACAGGTTGGTATATATTGTGTGTTACAGAAAATTTAGGTTCCAGATACAATAAACCTCTCTGCCTTTAGTCTCACACAGTAGGTGAAGCTCTAGAGTATATACACTATCATCTTTTATCCTGTGTTATGATTTACCTTTATCCCAGCCAGATCAGCTTCGTTTTTATCTCTGATGGAAACATGATCTTGTTTTAGATACTTTAACTGTTATTGTTATGAGCAATGCTAACTTTCAGGGCTGCAGAACTTCATTTCTGAGTCTTAGGTGTCACAGAGTTTCTCAACGGGCCAGGAAAATACCAACTGATACTCAGATAGCTCAGCATCTCACAATCTAGAAATACACTTACAACTTCAGAGTAAGTGTGGCTGCTATAAGAGCTGACAATCTAGGCTCCAATTCTCCTGTAAGTATTTTCTGAAAGAGACCATAGCTTATTTGTTCTTTAGTTTCTGGCTTATTATGCACCACACATTGTCCCCAAGGTTCATTTAGTTCATTGCGTGCCTCAAGATATTCTTCATTTTTGTAGCCGCACAATGTTCCATCCTATATATATAACAGTTCACCTTTCGGCTTCTCAGTCATTGTCAGGTATCGTGTTTTAATAAAGGAATTAAATTTAATATCATTTCAGCAGATCCTGGAGTCATAACATTTTGGCGCATGCATGAAACTTTGAAAAAGGATAACAAAAGAACTTCTGGGAAAGAATTAATTAGTGATTTACTCATTGTGACATTGAGTGAGGCTCATTTCCTTCCATTTCATTTCATTATTTTATTTTTTATTTTTCAAAGAGAGTAAGAGTTTATTACTAGGCACGTAGTAGGAGAGCAACTGGCCTAGCGGTCCAAAATCTGTCTCGATGAACTGCAGTAATTTTGATAGATTTATTCAAGAAAAGTTGCACAGGGTTTAGGATAATGAGCACAGTGGCCCCAGATGATGTAATTAGAGTAGTGATTATTGAGCATGCACAGATTGTTTACATGCTTAGTCACAAGTAGGAAAATGGCGTACTGAGGCGTAGGTAACTTGTAAAATAAAGTCAAAGCTACTGCACATGTCAAGGCCCATTTTGGTTAGATCCAGTCTCAGTTATCAAGATAACTTTGGATTTGGGTGGGTTAGCGCTGGGCTGTCCCAAGACCCTTCCTTAATAAACATTAGGGGCTGTCTTGAATGATTACAAGATTCTAAAGTTGAAAAATTGGATACATGGGTACAAATGAAGACTAGTCACAAGGTTTTTCCAATCACTGGGTGTTCTAGTCTGTTAGCTGCCGGAATGCAATATACCAGAAACAAAATGGCTTTTAACAAGGGGGATTTAATAAGTTGCTAGTTTACAGTTCTAGGGCCGAGAAAATGTCCCAATTAAAACAAGTCTATAGAAATGTCCAATCAAAGGCATCAGGGAAAGATATCTTGGTTCAAGAAGGCCGATGAAGTTCAGGGTTTCTCTCTCAAGTGGAAGGGCACATGGCGAACACGGCGTCATCTGTTAGCTTCTTCTCCTGGCTTCCTGTTTCGTGAAGCTCCCCGGGAGGCGTTTTCCTTCTTCATCTCCAAAGGTCGCTGGCTGGTGGACTCTGTTTCGTGGTGCTACAGCATTCTCTGCTCTCTCCAAATCTCTCTTTTCTCCAAAATGTTACCTCTTTTATAGGATTCCAATAAACTAATCAAGACCCACCCAAATGGTTGGAGACATGCCTCCACCTAATCCAGTTTAACAACCACTCTTGATTAAATCACATCTCCAGGGAGATGATCTAATTACTGTTTCAAGCAATTAACATTTAATAGGGATTATTCTGCCTCTACAAAATGGGATTTTGATTGAAACATGACTTTTCTAGGGTATATACATCCTTTCAAACCAACACACAGGGGCAGAAGATAGAGGCTATACAAATCATTATCAGAGATCAACTAGATTACAATCTAGAGATTTCAGGTATTTCCCTCTGTCTACTCCAATATAGTAACAAGGAATATCTATATAGTACTCAGTAATCAAAATCATCCCTTAAATCCTGATTTCTTGGTTACAGAGGGGGCCCTTCTCAGGTGCCTCTCTGGACTGTTGGGTTGGAGCTACCTCCCTTTCTTGAAAGCAATTGTCAAAATCTTAAAACAGTAATTAACACTTAGTGTTTTGTGTGTGTGCATGTTTTTTATTTAAGCCAAGTTACCTGGAAGCGACTTTAAATGCAGAGCTTGCTTCCAAGTTATTTTCCTGTTTATACAAGAAAATATGCAAAGTCTGCAGGAAGCCTGGCCGTGCAGTGTGCCTGGACCAGTGGCGGGCCTGCCTGCCCACTCACTGTCCTCGGTCCCGCGGGGCCTGTGGCAGTGGCGCTGCAGGGGGGTGAGGCTGATGAGGGGCTCCAGGCTGTTGCTTGGAATCTCATTTCTTTTCTCTTCATTTGGCAAAGAAATCACACAGAATTAATTACCTTAGGATTTTTTTGGAGGTTTTTTTTTAATACATAGAGATCATATCAACTCCGTATATTTTAGAATTTTAAACATTTTCCCCCATGTTGATTCGTTTTTAAATTAGCTTTCAGTCTAGTAGGAGAAGACACCATGTAACTGTGTGAATTCAACCAGTGCCATCAAGAAAAGCACTGAGTGGGGTTGGAGTGCTCTGCGTCCTGGGCCCCAGGTGCAGCCACTGGGGGCTCCAGAGCTATGCCCTCCCCTCTGGCTTTGTCCTGCAGCCCGGGCTGCTCCAGCCCACCGCCCAGTGTCCCAGACAGGCACATGGCCCTTGGAGGGCCCCAAGGACTAGGACCTGTGGGCCAGTGACCAGGAGCTTGGACCGGACCAGGAGCTTGGACCGGGCCCCAAAGGCGCCCTCTCTGGGGTGTGGGGAATGGCTCCGGCCCGGGCTCTGCTTCTCCGGTACCTCCGCTTGGAGTTCCCTGTCCCCCTCCTTCTGTCACTTTTGCGTGACCCAAGGGATCCTACAACCACCCGCCATTGTAGTTTGCGGGGACCCCAAAGACGGGGAGAGCCTGTCCTCAGTTTTGTCCTTCATGTTAATGACAGTGACTGGATCCCGCCCTGGGACCGAGCTTCCACTCTTCCGTTTATTAGACGCCTACTGCATGCGCGTCAACTGAGCCCCTGGGCGGCCCCGCCCTCCGCTGATCCGCCCCTCCCCGCCTGAGTTTCGCTCCGGCCAGGAGAGGGGACACTGTGTCCGTGCGGCACTCCCTCCATTTTATTTTTATTAAAAAATAGAAATTACATCAATTCCCCTCGATAGCTGTTTTTAATAAAATGCGACAAAATGGCTATGAAATTTCTATTATGTTTGTAGTTGGAAAACAGATATTAGTATAATTTTGAAACAGGCCAAAATGAAATTCTATGAAGTAAATAGCAAAATTAATTTACTACAGGATTGAAACTCAAAGTTCACATTAAAACTAATAGTTACTTTTGAAAATCCATCGTACATATGTTCAGCATTGCTATTCAATTCCTATGTTAATATAGTGATCAGAATAAGTTTGACTTACCATCTACATTTTTTCAAAAATGAGTCAATATTTTCCATAAATTATATATTAGAAAAGCATTTTTGAATAAATAGCAGTGTTTTTTGCTTAAACAGTCTTTTTTTTAATTAAAAAAAAATTTTTTAAACATATCATACAAACACGAACATTCTTACCATATGATCATTCCATTCTTGGTACATAAACAATAACTCACAATATCATCACATAGTTGTATATTCATCACCACAATCACCTCTCAGAACATTTGCATCAACCCAGAAGAAGAAAAAAATTTGTACATACCATATCTCCTCCCCCTCCCCCTCACAGATCACCAGCATTTCAATCTACTAAATTTATTTTAACATTTGTTCCCCGTGTTATTCATTTATTTTTAATCCATATGTCTTACTCATCTGTCCATAAGGTAGATAAAAGGAGCATCAGACACAAGTTTTTCACAATCACACAGTCACATTGCGAGACCTATGTCATTATACAATCATCATCAAGAAACATGGCTACTGGAACACAGCTCTACATTTTCAGGCAGTTCCCTCCAGCCTCTCCATTACATCTTGACTAACAAGGTGATATCTATTTAATGCGTAAGAATAACCTCCAGGATAACCTCTCCACTTTGTTTGAAATCTCTCAGCCATCGACACTTTATTTTGTCTATTTCACTCTTCCCCCTTTTGGTTGAGAAGATTTTCTCAATCCCTTGATGCTGAGTCCCAGCTCATTCTAGGATTTCTGTCCCACGTTGCCAGGAAGGTCCACACCCCTGGGAGTCATGTCCCACGTAGACAGGGGGAGGGCAGTGAGTTTGTTTGTCATGTTGGCTGAGAGAAAGAGAGGCCACGTCTGAGCAACCAAAGAAGTTCTCTTGGGGTGACTCTTAGGCCTAATTTTAAGTAGGCTTAGCCTATCCTTTGCGGGGTTAAATTTCATATGAAGAAACCCCAAGATTGAGGGCTCAGCCTATTGCTTTGGTTGTCTTCACTGCTTGTGAGAATATCAGGAATTCTCCACATGGGGAAGTTGAATTTTCCTCCTTTCTCACCATTCCCTCAAGAGGACTTTGCAAATACTTTTTTATTCACTGTTCGAATCACTCTGGGATTTAGTGGGGCATCGCTAAACAGTCTTTGATGAACAAAAATAGTCTTTTATGAACAAAAATATTTTTATTTGAAAATAACATCCCTTCTATATGTTTTTTTCTTTTAATGCAATTTTATTGAGATATTTTCATATACCATACGGTCCTTTCAAAGTACACAATCACAGTATCATCACATAGTTGTGCATTTATCACCACAATCAATTTTAGAACATCTTCATTACTCAAAAAACAAAAAACAATACATCCCATACCCCTTATCCCCACATCATTGACCTGAAGCATTGGTATGGTAGGTACAATTGTTACTGTTTGTTCTAGTTTGCTAGCTGCAGAATGCGATATACCAGAAATAAAACAGCCTTTAAAAGGGGGCATTTATTAAGTTGCAAGTTTACAATTCTAAGGCGAGAAAATGTCCCAATGAAAGCAAGTCTATACAGATGTCCAAATTAAGACACCAACAAGAGGTTACCTTCACTTAAAAAAGGCCGATGATGTTCAGGGTTTCTCTCTCAACTGGAAAGGCACGTGGCGAATGTGGCAGCATCTGCTAGCTTCTCTCCAGGCTTCTTGTTTCATGAAGCTCCCCCAGGGGCGTTTTCCTTCTTCATTTCCAAAGATCTCTGGCTGTGTGGTCTCCACGTCTGTAAAGCTTTTTCCAAAATGTTTCCTCTTTTAAAGAAGTCCAATAAACTAATCAAGACCCACCTGAAATGGGTGGGGTCACATCTCAACTCTAACAAAGGTTAATACCCACAATTGGGCATGTCACGTCTCCATAGAAATAATCTAATCAAAAGTTCCCAACCTGCATTATTGAATAGGAATTAAAGGAAACGGTTGCTTCCACAAGATTGGATCAGGATTGAAACATGACTTTTCTAGGGTGCATAATCCTGTCAAACCGGCACACTGTTCATGACAATATTAAGATATTACTGTTAACTATAGTCCATATTTTATAATAGCTGCATTTTTTCCATAGAACCCTCTATTGTTAACTTCTTGTTAGAGGGTCCTACATTTGTTCTCATTCATGAAAGAATATTTTTATATGTGTAATTTTATTTATGAAATTTATATTTCATAGGCATTGTCCACCACAAGATTCAGTGTGTTATGCAGTCCCCTGTTTTATCCTCTAGCAACTCTTAGGCCTAGAGTTGTCACCTTCTGGTGACATGCATGACGCTAAACTTCCCTATCAACTATATTCACTCTAATTGTTTTTTTAAATATCTATTTTTCTTTATTGGAGATGTTTTGAGTTTACAGATTCCGTGTTTTTTACATAATGAAGGAAACTTTGAAATAGGCAACTCTTCCACTAAACTGACTAGGTGAACCACTCACTTACGAATTAGATAAATACCCTTAAGAGAATATTAAATTTATTCGACATCATAGAACAAAACCTAGTACAGTTCATAAGCCTATTAATAGATTAATATGAAGTATTTGATACTTTTTTTTAACTCAGTGCTAAGTCATAAAATTTTGCTGGTATTTATTAAATCATTTGAAAGTAGTCATACACAACTTTATTTGCAACATATATAACAGATATGGGTTTATTATCCAGAATATGTAAAAGGCTCTTATAAGTCAGTAAGTAAAAGGTAAGTAGAGCAATAGGAAAGCACTCATTCACTCAGAAGAGACAGGAAAAAACAATCATGATGTTTTTAAATAATGCTAGCTTTTCCTAGTAATCAGGGAAATGAATACTAAAATAATATTTTGGTTTCGCCTATAATGTTGACAGAAATTTAAAAGACTGATTTTATGGTTGTGGGAATTGGATCCACTTATAACCTTGGTGGGAATGAAATTGGATACAGCCTTTTGGACTTTGAGAATTTACTCTATAAATATTAGGTAAATTATTTGTTATAAGCATATATAATGCATAACTTATTTAATTTTTTTAAGTACATTTTGGGAAATATAAGATGTGAATGGCAAAATAGCTTTAAAAGGATGTATTTGAATGCTTATCTAACCAGTTTCGTGTAGACCAGATCAAAAAGCTTATCAACCCATACTAACTGTATTTTTTTAAAAACTTCATTTTGTTTTAATGTTTCCAATTCTGACAACCAGAGTCATGGGTTAGCAAGTACATTTTCTTTAAAGCATCAACCCCTCCGGAATGGCCATTAAGAGTCATTCATACATATATAAATGCACAAATCCAATTGCTTTCCCATTTCCTTAGATTCACTCCACTGGAAGACTGGAAGTTTTGATCCAGGGAAGAGTTGTCATCTGTTTTGGAACGCTTTTGAGGACAGGGAAGTCAGTGCCTAGAGAGAAATGCCCGAAGTGGTTGGAGATGGTGGTAGGGTCAGATATAAAGCTAAGCTTACCTTACTTTAAATATTTTCATAGCATCTTTTTTTTTTTTTTTTTGCCCTGGAATTAACCACTTCAGGATTCTGTGAGAAAATGAACTCTGACTCTCTAGTCTTTGATTTACAGGCAAACTTGCAAAACAGGCTGTTTGTAAGTCAAAGTTGATCTGTGCTTCCTTGTCCCGTTCTAGATATCAAAAGTGCTAAAGGAATTTAGAAACTGGGCAATATTTAAAGGAGCAACTTCAGGGCAAAAGTAACAAATCCGGAAATCATATATTATTTTAGCTAAAAGAGAACATTGAAGAGGAACACAGTAACTTTAAATATTGCAAGGTCTGTCAATTGGATTTTCTGTTGGTTCTTACAGATTGGAAACCTCGATTCCATGGGTAGAAGCTGCAAAGAGGCAAATTTAGCATACCATAAGGATGAATTTTTTTCATCCTTGGAGCAATGTAAAAATGAAATGGGCTGCTCGCCAAAGCTGTAGGCTCCCACTGGTTCTAGAAATGCCTAAAAGTAAGATGGAATAGCTTTCTTGGCTATGAGGTTGATAGGATTAGGTAATCTTAAAACTGTCTCACAACATTATCCTCTGGTCCCAGTGATTCTTAATGAAAGGAAGTTTCATTTCAGGATTAAGTCCTGGAATACTTTACCCCTGTAAAAGCTGAATAGTGACAAAAGTATATCAACAAACAAAGTCAAAGCTTCCCTTGGTACAACTGTGATCACTTGAAACTTCTAAAGACTTTAGTACAAGCAAGACCAAATGGGTAACATAACAAATAGATAACTCAAAAGGTAGAAAAACCATCTAAATTACTAAATAGAGTTTCGTGTCCCAGCTTGTTTTAGTCCTATCCTAACCTACCTGTTACATTGGGATATTTACAATACCCAACAAACACAATATTTATATTACAATACCCTATGGGACGGCCCTTTACCTAGGTGCCTCATTATACCTTGGGGAGCAGTGTTATCAGGCATAAGAATTTGTGCTTACAGAAATTTGAAGAGTATGTGCTGTGGACACTACACTTTATTCTTTTTGGAGAGCTAGCTAGGTGGTTGCCAGTTTTTAAAGGGCAATAAATGTCAATAGATGTATAATGACCTAGAGAACATTGCTTTTATCTGAATTCTGTAGCTAGAAAAATATGTGCTAAACCCATTAATTCAGGTAGAGTAAGACACACAAATCTGGGAGGGTTTTGTTTTGCTGTGTGGGTCAGGGTTAAAGTGCATAGTAGACACCTGCCTGAATGAGTGTCTGTTCCCCACCCTCTCTCCACACAGTACCTAGCTCTCCTCTAAATAAAATTGAGCAAATATTTTTTAATGTTGATATGAAAGAGAGCCAAATCATTGACCTACTCAAGTGCCCGTATGTCTCCATCAGGCCCTACGTTTGTCATTAGCTCTAATTAATCTATTACCTATCTTTCTTTTTTTTCTATTTTTTTCTGTAGTGTCCATGGAGAACATTGGAGAACAAGGTAAAATACATTATATTTTTATTGCTTTATGTATATGGTATAGATATGAAATTTTAGAAGCAGTTTGAAAAGATAAGTAGTATTCATTTAGATTTTATTGGGATTAATAAATCATTCTTTGAGAATGTGGGGACAGATGGGGTTAAAGATAGCTCATTTCTCTAAGTGCCCAGACTGAATTCGGTAAGGCTCTTGGCAAAGAACCTTTACCCTGAATTGGCTGCAATTGTGCCAAAGATTCTTGTGGCTTCCAGGTACTGGGTTATCAACAATCTGCTGTCCCAACTCAGAGAATTATCCCAAACCTGAGTCACCTATATATATGTATATATGTAATTCATGACAAATATCATTAGTTTTAGTCATCTCACACTGATTTAAATGCCTTATTAGATGAGTCAATGTTTTTTGTTTCTCTTTTATGAGTCCATAAATATGGGTAATTTTATTCTTTAGGAAAATTAAAAATTGCAATGAAAGTTTTGAAATACCAAGCATGGAATATTTTGACCTATTGTATTTTATTCAACCATATCTTACAGAATTGATTTACATATTAGTATATTATCCAGAATGAATCATAACCACTGTATGCAGAAGAAATAATTTATAGTTGTGTAAAATGTCAAGGCTTTAACACAGCATACAAAGTGTTTTTATGTATATTACCTGAAAAAAAATTATTCAGAATACTTTTCTTAATAATTGCCCCATGTGATAAATAAGACATGGAAATTCCCATTAGAGGAAGTCTCTCTGGCTAGATAGGCTTTATTTAAATATGTCATCATTCAAAATAATTAGGGCAACCAGCTTTGACTAGAGCTAAGAAAATGGCTTCTCTACTGGGAACTGCTCTTGCTATTCTTTGTCAGTAAAGCACATTCTTAAAGGCTTCATGTCAGTAAAGCAAAGTTCTTACAGCTTGCATATCTTAACATTGTTTAATGCCATGATTATTCTTTAAAAGTGCAGGTATAACTTCCTTATTTCTACAATAAAGAGAAAGTCCCTGTTAGCCATTTGGCCAATAGTTGGAGCTGTCTACAGATGGAAGGGTTTCATTCATGGGAATAGACCCAATTATGCATTTCTAGGGTTGTTTTTTTGTTTTTTGACTCTTCGCTTTAAGTATAATAAATAATTCATTGAGTTGTGCTTACTTCCAGTATGATGTAAATGTACTTTTCTAATTTATTATAATTGGTAATTTGGTTATTTTAGAACAAGCAGATGTTTTGTGAATATCATGATTTCAGCATATATTTGCATATTACAATGATAACTGTGTTTCCTTCATTTTAGTTGTGTGCCTAATTGCTTATCATCTACTTTTTGCAATGTTTGTCTGGTCCTACTGGAAAACTATTTTTACATTACCAATGAATCCTTCAAAAGAAGTAAGTTAAAATAATTAGAAACGTTATCTTAAAGATTGAAATCAATAATGCTGATGTCTGAGGAATGTAATTTATGTCTTTTTATGAATGTTGTAAACTTGTTGACTGTGGTGCTTCTTTGGATTTTATTTTTTTATTAAGTTTATTTGTAAATACTTGAATTTTTCACTTGGCAAATAGTATTTTTCCACTGGATGAGTATTATTTTTCTAACATTAAATCTGTTATGAGTTCTATTTCCACTTTAAGAGTCAGACATGTATATATATATGTGGATATATAGATGAATAAAGCTGGAAGTTAGACATACTGCTACCATAATTATGACACCAAAGGTGTATTACTTGGCTGACAGCCACTAGTAACAACAACAACAAACATTGGCTCAACTAATCTTTTTTACTTTCAAAAAATCTGTAGATAGTCCACAATTGCCAGGTACCCAGGCTCCATCTGTCTTGTTGCTTTGCCCTGAGTTTCATTCCCAAGGTAAGCTTCTTGAACTAAAATAGCTGCTCCAGTTCTAGCCGTCATATCTACATTCCAGCCAGCAGGCTAGAGAAAATAGGAAAGAAGAGGAGAAGTAAATGTTCCTCCCTTTGAGATACTTTCTGCAAGTTGTTGATGCCATTTCCACTGGCATTTAACTTAGTTATAAGGCCACATTTCCTTGTATGGAATTGTGGGAGAATGGTCTTTCTTCTTCATAGCCATGCTCCCCAACTGTGGAAGAAGGGAAGGGTAGATATTAGGAGATATTTAGAAGTATCTGCTACAGAAGGTTTTAAGTAGAGTGATTTGATCCAATTTGCAGTTTGAAAAAGATCATTCTGGCTCTTTGTTTCTGCATCTCTGGTCCTGGGTTAAAAGGTCTTGTAGCAAAGGGCTGTTTCTTATTCATTTTTGTATCCTTGGCATTTAGCCCAGTACATGTTTGTTGAATAGAAACACATTTTGCAACCAGTAATGACAGTATAGTCTTAATAGGCCAAGTTAAAAAAAAAAGCCCTAGGAATCACTGTAGATTGTTTTCTGAAGTCATCAGATTGAAACGCATGCAGCTGTGGTCAAGAGGCCAATAAATGTGCTTAATAACTTGGGAAAGGATAGTAAAAAGAAAACCACTGATATTTGCACATAATTAACTGTATGCCTGGCATAGAATGCTTCAGATATAGCCTTTTTTCCTTCTATTTTCCATTTTTTTCCCTCCCTCTCTTTCCTCTCTCCTCCATATTTGCTTGTTTTCCATCATCTCTCTTACCTCCATCCTGACCTTAGTTGTACGTGGGAAGGAAAATACAGACTTCTCTCAAGGTTAGCTCATCCACCCTGTGATTTAACTATAACCTCCTGGCTAATAATTCCCAATGTATTTCCAGCTCCAAACTTTCCCCTAGGCTTCACACGTTTATATCTACCTGCCGAACATCACTTCCTGATCATTCCACTGACACCTCAAATACAGCAAACCCAAAACTGAAATCATCAAGTTTCTCCTTCCCCAAACTGTGACTCACATATTTCTCATATCAGTTAGTGCCAGTGCCAGACACTTCGTCTCTCAAGCCAGGAGCTTGGCAGCCATTCTTGAGCATTCCCTCTTCCTCCAAGTCTTGCTGATGTTTTCACTTCCTAATTTTTCCTTTTTTAATTCCAATACTTCTTTTATTGTTGCCATAAATCTGGGTCTTAGTCAACTCTCTTATCTAAGGCATTGCAGTTGTCCCCTAAGTGGCATCCTCTATTTCCAACCTTGTCTTCATTCCCCTCCTAGAACCTCTCAAAATGCATCCTCTGTCCTGAGGTTGGAGTTATCTATCCAAAAAGATGTTTAGCAATTTCACTCTGCTGTGTGTCTTCATATACCCGACAGAGAGAAGTCCAGTCTCCCTAGTCAAGCAACCATGAAACCAGTTTAAATTTCGGACTTCTACTTCATGAGCTAGTAGTTAACTACATGTTGCTTTCTCTGTACACCATGCCATTATTTTCATTCTAGAATGTTTTTACCCCTTTTCTCATCTAAATAATTCCTTTCATCCATACTGGCAGCTCCTTCTTGGTCTCTTTCCCTGGTTCCTCATCATCTCATGAATCCCAAAAACACTGGCTCAATCTCTGGACCTCTTCTCTAAATGATCTACATTTATTCTCTTGTGGATCACCATATTATCATCTCATTCTACAACTCCCAAATTAATAACTCTAGCCTACGTTTCTTGCCTTAATTCCAGGCTCATTTCCAGCTACCAATTTGCCATCTAATAGGCAATTTCCCATTCAACTCTCCCAAAACAAACTTCTGATTTCTCCAGCCATTTCCCCACTTCCCTATTTCTAAGGTGTTTCCCGTCTCAGTAATGACAACTCATTCTTCCAACTATTCAGGCCAAAAGCTTTGGTGTCACCCATGACTAATCTTACTCTCACACTCCACATCCAACCCACCAGCAAATTCTATAGCCCAAACCATGGAATATGTCCACAGTGCGAACTTATGCCTCTCCACTGCTACCACACTAAGCCATGTCACCATTATCTCTTGTTTGTTTATTTGCAACAGCCTTCTAAAGGGGTCCCTTGCCTCCTTGCCTCCTTGTGTGTATTTTCAACATAGGAGTAAGAGTGGTTCTTTAAAAACACAAGACAGATCATGTCATTCTTCTGCTCAGAAATGTGCAATGGCTTCTGAACCCACTCACAGTAAAAACTTAATTCCTTACTGAGGCCCACCACCTCTCCACCACCTCTCCAACCCTCTCCTCCCCTCTTTAGTGCTCCATGCTGTCACATTAACCTGCTACGTTTGTTCCCACTTCAGGGGCCTTGACCTGGAGCATTCTCCCCATAGATTGCACATAGCCAGATCCCTCACCATCTTCATGTCTCTGTTCAAATGGTACCAACTATTGAGGACCTCCATGACTGCTCAATATAAAATAGCGACCCCCTGCCCCTGGCATTCCCTATACAACTTGCCTTGCTTCATTTTTTTTACACCATAGCACTTATCACCATCTAACATACTCCATGTTTATTCGTTTATTGCTTTATTTTTTTATACCATCACTAGCATGCAAGTACCACAAGGGCAGAAACTGAACTGTTCTGTTCACTACTCCATTGCCAGTGCCTAGAATGGTGTCTAACCATAAAAGTTATTCAATAAATATTTGTTAAATGATTGAAAGAAGGTAGGAAAAAAGTTATCGGTAGAGATCCGAGTTCATATGTGAAGCTTTGGCAGGAAGTTGAGATGACTTCTACATTTTCCCTTAAGTTATATGCGAGGTGATCTGCTAAGAATGATGAGGGAAGTGAGTTAATTGAGGTTTAGGAGAGTAAAAAAAATATTTGAAATACTGGATGGAGAGAACAAAAAAGTGAAATCATAGAGAAACACTGAGGAAATAACAGTATTATGGGAGCAATCAAGAATGATGGCAGTGAATTTGTAGCTGCACCCAGCTTTGTTGGGTGGTTTTTCTCCAAAAGACATATACTTTATTCAATTCATACCAGTGTGCTAGACAATATTACTTATTCCCATTTTTTAATAGGAGCAATAGTCTCTGAAAGATTAGGTCATTCTCCTCAGGCACCTAGTGCCAGTGTTTCATTGATGGAATAACTTAAAATCCTTAAACACAAAGCAAAGGCTCTTCCTTCCAAAACAAGGGTCTCTAGGCTCCTTTGAACATGTAGCCCTATAAAAACATTTTTGAGAATACACTGCTAATATATATGTGTATTTATTTATGACTATATAAGTACTATTAGCTAAAATATTATATACTTCATAGATCGTACTTAAAAACATTAAAAAGCATAATCCAAGCAGAAATTTCACTATTTCCCCCCCACTGTGTACAACACAGACTGCTATAATGAGAATGCTATAATGTGCTGAGCAGATAATTAAAAAGTAGCAGCAAAGTCCCTTGAGGGATGGAAGAAAAATGTGGAACTATTAAACTTTACCACCAGGGAAACCCCTGATACGGTCTCAAACATTAGGGATCCTCAAGTCAATAGGTCTTGATCTTGAGGCTTGCTGTTGTGAAGCTATTTATGTAGCAGAGAAGCTTAGCCTATCTATAGTTATGCCTAAGAGTTACTTCTGGAGGACCTCTTTTGTTGCTCAGATGTGGCCTCTGTCTCTCTAAGCCCCACTCTGCACATGAAATCTTTACCCTCCCCCCTACATGGGGCATAACTTCCAGGGATGAAATTCTCCCTTGCAACATGGGATATGGTTCCCAGGTTTGATCCTGGCCCTGGCACTGTGGGATCAACAATGCCTTCCTAACCAAAACAGGGAAAGAATTGTAACAAAATATCAGTGCCAGTGTTATTTTTATAAATGCAATAAGTTTTTGCATTTATAAAAATAATGCATTCATAGGGGCCAGTCCTTGATGCTCAAAGGACTTTGAACTAGGATGGAAATCAAAGTCCTTTGAGCATCAAGGCCACATTCTCATTATAGCAGTCTGTGTTGTACACAGTGGGGGGGAAATAGTGAAATTTCTGCTTAGATTATGCTTTTTAATGTTTTTAAGTACGATCTATGAAGTATATAATATTTTAGCTAATAGTACATATATAGTCATAAATAAATACACATGTATATTAGCAGTGTATCCTCAAAAATGTTTTTATAGGGCTACATGTTCAAAGGAGTCTAGAGACCCTTGTTTTGGAAGGAAGAGCCTTTGCTTTGTGTTTAAGGATTTTAAGTTATTCTATCAATGAAATGCAAAACTTAGGCTCATCTAATTGATCAGAGACCAGAGACACCTCACTTGTTAAATGAGGGACTTGGATTTAAATTGACAATAAAACACTCTCAAGGGCAAAAAGTCTTTGGAAAATGAGGTTTAGAAAGTGGGAGAGAATGCAATATAAGGAAATAATGTCATATAGTTACTTACTATGGAGAGAATGTAGGAAATCTTGAAAATATAAAATAAAATTTACCTTCTTCCGAGCAATATTGTGAAATTAATAATAGTTTTTCAATTCATAAGATTTTCTCCCAAGAGAAAACTGGTAGAACCACAACTAAATTGTATTTTGAAATTGAAGACTAGGCAAAAAGGAAAAGAGCAAAAGACATTCCACCACACTAATTCAGCCAGTCTACTTTTGTGAATTTCTTTCTGTTTTTTTCCTAACTATATTCAGAGTATACATGTTTCTGATTTTTTTTCACAAATAATCTATCATTGATTTAATGTCATTTAAAAATAACAAAATATTCTTACTGGAATATGTAAAAATTTACTTAGTCATTTCCCAACTGTTGACTTTTTAGATTTAATTTTTTATTGTGAAAGATAACATATATACAAAAAAGCCATAAATTTCAAAGTACACCACAAGTAGTTGAAGAACAGATTTCAGAGTTTGGTATGGGTTACAATTCCACAATTTTAGATTTTTACTCCAACTGCTCCAAGACATTGCAGACTAAAAGAAAATCAATGTAATGATTCAGCAGTTATACTCATTTGTTAAATCTTACCTTCTCTGTTATAATGCTACCTTCTCCTTTGATCTTTTTCCCAATCTTTAGGGATATTTGGGCTATGCACAATCTAACTTTTTCATATTGGAAAGGGCTGTCAATAATATGGGATAGGGAAATGGAACTAGTAGATAATCTGGAGAGGCTGGCCCCTATGGGTTTCAGGACTTTTCTGGCCTAGGAACCCATCTGGACGTTGTAGGTTTCTGGAAAGTAATCATAGTGCATGGAACCTTTGTAGAATCTCAGATAATGCCCCAGGTGTTCTTTAGGGTTTGGCAGGAATGGTTTTGGTGTAGTTTGGCAAGTTATGATAGGTAGCAATGTTTAGGTGAAACTTGCGTAAGAGTGACTTCCAGAGTAGCCTCTTGACTCTATTTGAACTCTCTCAGACACTGATATTTTGTTACAATTCTTTCCCTGTTTTGGTTAGGAAGGCATTGTTGATCCCACAGTGCCAGGGCCAGGATCAAACCTGGGAACCATATCCCATGTTGCAAGGGAGAATTTCACCCCTGGAAGTTATGCCCCATGTAGGGGGGAGGGTAAAGATTACATGTGCAGAGTGGGGCTTAGAGAGACAGAGGCCACATCTGAGCAACAAAAGAGGTCCTCCAGAAGTAACTCTTAGGCATAACTATAGATAGACTAAGCTTCTCTGCTACATAAATAGCTTCACAACAGCAAGCCTCAAGATCAAGACCTATTGACTTGAGGATCCCTAATGTTTGAGACTGTATCAGGGGTCTCCCTGGTGGTAAAGTTTACAAGTTCCACATTTTTCTTCCATCCTTCGAGGGACTTTGCCGCTTCTTTTTAATTATCTGCTCAACATACTCTGAGATGTGTCTGGACATTATATTAAGCTATATAGAATTACAAGCCCTCATTCCCCTTCTGGGCCCCCTATGTTTGGGTTGTTTAAATGATCTATCCTGAAAGGTTGAGTTAGATTATGTGCTACAGAAAATTTAGGTTTTGGACAAAATAAACCTCTCTTCCATTGGTCTCATACAGTAAGTGATGTTCTAAAATACAGACATTGTCTTCCTAACCCCTGCATCCTGATTTACCTTAGTCCTGATCTGATTGGCTTCATTCTTATCTCTAATTGAAGTCTGATCTTTTTTTTCAATTTCTTTAACAGTTGTTCTGTGTGGCAATGCTGACCTTCAGAACTGCAGAACTCCTACTCTAAATCTTAGATGTCAGAAGGGTTCCAAAAGTTCCAGGGAAATACCAGGTTATACATAAATGGCACAGCTTCTCAAAATCTAGAAATCACAATTACTACTCTGGCCTAAATGTGCCTGCTATAAGCGCTTATAATCTAGGCCCCAATTTTCTGATAAATATTTTCTAAATGAGACCATGCAATATTTGTTCTTTTGTTTCTGGCTCATTTTGCATCACATAATATCCCACAGGTTCACCTGTTGCATGCCTCCCGACTTCATTCCCATCTGTAGCAGCACAATATTCGATCATATGTATATACCACAGTTCACCATTTCACTTCTCCCAACTGTTGACTACTTAGGTGGATCCCAACATTTCATATTATGAACAGTGCTGTTATTGTCATTTTTGTACATAGAGCTTTAGACATATTTTGGATTATTTCCTTAATATATATTCTCAGAAGTAGAAATATGAGATAAAAAAAAATCTAGGTCACTTGCCAAGTTGTCATCCAAAAAGATTGTAGCAAATTATAATGCTACCAATTTTATCAGACCATTCACACTGTATGTTTTTATAAAGAAAACCGTTTGGCCTGTTTAATAGGCAAAAAGTTCTATGGTTTGATTAATATATTTTAGATGCTATGAGGCTACGTATCTATTTTTGACCTAAAACAACTAGGAAAAAAAAAGGATATATGATTCTGTGCATTTTCTATTTGTTTTTAGATCTTCATTCTTTTTTTTTCTTAATTTGTACATCCTTTTTAAAATTGTACCCTCCTTTAATCTGAAGCCTATTGTGAAGCTCAGACCTTAGCTTTTAATAACATTCTGCACTAAAAAGAAGGAAGGCTCCTTGAGACAAGGAAAAAAATACATTGATGGGAGTATGTCAAAGGAACACAGGAGCCAACCGAAAAAGCTCCCAATGGCCAAAACTAGAACAAACTGAACAATGCAATGATTAATAGTGTTGGATTATAACCCAAAGTATAAAATAAATATCCTTGTCTCCATACAGATATAAATAAGTGATAGAATAAGTGGATAAGAGACAAATTTCTTACAGAAAAATCAAAAATACATAGATACTCCATCTAATATTTGGATATATCATACCCCAACTAAATTATCCATTATACTTTTTAAAGTAACAATCAGGTTTTTTTAAAAAAACATTTTTTAATTGTGAAATATAGCATATATTCAAAAAAAGCAATAAATTTCAAAGCACATTGTAACAAGTAGTTACAGAACGGATTTCAGAGTTTTGTATGGGTTACAGTTCCACAATTTTAGGTTTTTCCTTCCAGCTGCTCCAAGACATTGAGACTAAAAGAAATATCAATATAATGATTCAGCAGTCATACTCATTTGTTAATCCTATCTTCTCTGCTATAACTCCTTCTCCTTTGCTCCTTCTCCCAATCTTTAGGGATATTTGGTCTATGCCCATTCTAACTTTTTCATGTTGGAAAGGGCTGTCGATAATATGGGATAGAGGGATGGAACTTGTTAATATTCTTGTAGAGGCTGGCCTCTCTGGATTTCAGAACTTATCTGGCCAAGGAATCCATCTGAAGGTTGTAATTTCTGAAAAGTAATCTTAGTGCATAGAACTTCTGTAGAATCTCAGATAGAGCCCTAGGTTTTCTTTAGAGTTGGAAAGTATGGTTTGGGTTTGGGTTTGGCAAACCATGGTAAATAGCAGTATCTAGCTGAAGCTGATGCATAAGAATAGCCTCCAAAATAGCCTCTCAACACAAATTACTTGAAATCTCTCAGTCACTTATACCTTATTTTGTTATATTTCTTTTCCCCCTTTTGGTCAGGATGACATTGTCGATCCCACAGTGCCAGGGCCAGGCTCATTCTTGGGAGTCATGACCCACGTTGCCAGGGAGACTTTCACCCCTGGTCCATTATACTTATGACGGACATTTGAATTGTATTTAGATTTTTATATTTCAAGCAGTGATGATATGAATGTCTTTGTACGTGGCTCCTGGAACCCATATGTAGGAGTTCAAACAGACGTTTTAAACTGCTTTTTGTGATTGTCAAGTTAGGGCCCCCTAAAGTTTCATTTTTTCCTCAAATAAATTTCTTTTTAATTGATTGTCAAAATTGACAGTATGAGAAGGAAAATTAAAATAGTTAGTACTTTGATTACTTGAGGAGAATTCATGTAAGTTAAAATGCAGATGAGAAACCATGGTTGATGGATTTGTTCAATTTTTGTTCTAATGTTATGCAAATGAAAATTCATCCCTTAGAGCCAGATTTATCTATCTTATCTACTAATGTACTTTATCTATTAATCTAACTAATGTTTGGATAGAAATTTACAGTTAAAAAACATTTTTCTATGCTCTAATCCCTTGAGTTTCACAAATTTCAGAAGAATTAGTTATTATTATAATATCGTTGCTGTTATTATTTCCTTTTTCTACATGCAGAAACTAAGTGATTAGTGAAGTTAAAACATTTGCCCAGATTTCAAGCACCAGTATCTCTCTGAATATATATGCTGTGCATCATTAGTATGTCATCAATACCTTTTTATAGGTATAATACAGTAGACCATTATATTATCCTTTCTTTGAAATACTAATTAAGATTTAAACTTTTCCCATAGTTCCATCTCTCTTATGCAGAGAAAGAATTATTGGAGAGAGAGCCAAGAGGAGAGACCCATCAGGAAGTTCTTAGGCGAGTAGCCAAAGACCTTCCCATCGACACCAGGACCATGTCTGGAGGTAAACGTCAATAATGAGTGGCTTGGAACTGTCTCAGGGTGATGTGCTGTGGTGGCTATTGGAAAGCATATTTATACTCTTGAAACTGTCAGACTCTCATTTTAAAAATATTGTGGTGTATCTTGGAATGGCTATTCCATCTTCCCCCGTGTAATTCTATAAACCAAATGGAAATATGAATAACACTGGGCATGGAGAGCTCAACCGAAACTCTCCTAACTGACTAATTCTATTCTGCCTACTTGGGTGTGACTCAGTGAAGACGTTAGAACTGCTGAAGTCTTCATTTTCAGTTGTTTCCATTTTTAAAGTTTTAATTATAAGTCTTCCTATTCTTATTTATGACAGCAATATCTATTATGAGTGTATAAATAAGAATTTTAGTATTTTTCATGCATTGAAACAGTAATTTTATAGATCATGTAAAAATTTAGGTCTTGGTACAGTTCCTTTATCTGTCTTTAAAATGTGTGCTAATTTTTTGCAAATGCAATTGAATTGATAAATCTATTACTTGGATCAGATTTTTCAGGTAATGTATCAGCTATATAATTAACCACTTGCCTTAACGTATGGCACACGTGAACTAGTGTTTCATCGAGATCCATGCCACCCATTTGGGTAGCCACTGGCAATGTGGCAATCAAGAGCTTAAAAATGCAGCTAGTATGACCTGAGAGGTGCTATATGTACAAAATACACGACAGGTTTCAAAGGCTTACTACAAGAAAAAAAATGTGAAATACATCGTTAATATTTTTATGTTATCAGCATTTGTTACCAACTTACTTTAAAATCGTAATCGAATCTAACTCTGTCTCATGCAGTTTTCATCCTGTTTGTTTTCACTGTTCCCTCCATGAGCAAGTGGCAATTTAATGTGTTTCCTGAGTCAGTCTGTTTTCACAGAGATGTGCTTATGCATATTTGTGCATTTGTATTCTATATAATCCCTAGCAAAATATTGAGGACATTGAAGGCTCCTAAAAATAAATTCTGCTTTAGTTTCCAAAGCTAGTTAAATGACGCCACAGGTGGAAAAACCTGGCTCTCAATCCTGCCCTAGATATCGCTGAATTAAGAAAAAGTGGGAAGCATGTCATTCCAGCACAAATATTTTTCATTCATAATAACACCACTTCGGATGTATAAATTATCTCTTTGAATAGTTTATGTAATATTTATAGTTGCCATCTTTTGTTCCTCTCAAGTATTTTATGCCTATTACTTGATGTCGGATTATGAGTCCATTATTCATGACAATCTGAAATAGATTCTAGGTGTCATAATATAGTATCTACTATATTTCCTGTGCTAAGTTTTAGATACCTGCTAAAGTCAATATTCACTGTCTAGTGGCATTAGCTAAATTAAATCCCACAAAACATAAGAAGTGTATTTTAATGCTGTTGGATTGATGCTGTTGTGAAAAATGTGGCAGGTGAAGGTGAGTGTTATGTGGAATGGACGTTCAGAGCTGAGCCCTGCAGCAGCAGGAGCACAGAAATTTATGGGGAGTCCTTTCCACCCCCCCCCCCCCCAGAAACACCCCTCTCCGATCCCTTGGGTTAGAAGTCTGTGGACTAAAGCAACTGAAAAGTTCAGTTGATATTCACCCACTGTATGCTTTATAAAGAATGAAAGAGGGCAGACCTTGGTGGCTTAGTGGCAGAGTTCTCACCTGCCACGCCCGAGACCCGGGTTCGATTCCCGGTGCCTCGCCATGCAAAAAAAGACCAACCAAAGAATGAAAGAAAGTGGGTAGTGGTGTAATTTAGGATTTTTCCCATTCATTGTAAGTCCAAATGCCAAAAAGAAAAATGCCAGCTGCCTGGTTTAAATGGACTGCTACCCAGAGGGAACAAATTAAACCACAGCCATACTTGGGTAGTAAGACGGATTGTTAAGAAGATGGCTCATCTCTCTTCTGTTTGTCCTGCTTTCTTCTGGTCCACCCATCTTTTGCTTTTTTTACAGAGCTCTCCAAACTTTCTTCTCAGTCTTAATCTTATGCATGAGGGCTGGTTGCACTTTAGCTCTCTCCTGCCCTCTATCCTTTCCTACAATTTTTTTTCGTGTACATTTGGACTAGGCAGGTCATAATTAGATGATGTAATTAATTTATTATTTTGCACACAGATGTTAATAGCGTTGTCTTTTCAACATTTGTGAGAACAATTTTAAATTACCTAAGTAAAAATGGATGAATTCTGAAAAAATTCAAGCAAGACAGTTCAAATAAAATCCCCTCTGACTTAAGAGCTTTTATGGTAATCAGCCAATTTATTTTAAATTATAGTGGGATGATTTTAATATGTTAGTCAGGGTGTTTTTTTTTTTAATTAAAAACAAAATTTATGCTTGGGAAAGACTATAGACAAAAAACTTTTTTCTAAGTTGTTCTGATTTCCTATGAGTTATTGGCCCACTATGATTTGAAAGGTTTTTGACCAGGGTACTTCAAGGTAGAGATAATTATTAGAGATGATTCCCTGGAGAGAATCTAGCATTAGTCACCAAAACTCACCTGGAAATTTCACAACATTAACCTTGCGCTGTCCATTTTGCCCCACGTGGCTACAGAGGAGTTAAAATGTGGCCAGTCCAATTTGAGATGTGCTGTAAGTGTAAAATATACAATGGATTTCAAAGACTTATTGCAAGGGAAAGATTATAAAACTTCTCATTAATATTTTATCTTGATTATATATTGAAACACTAATCTTTAAAATTTATTGAACAAAACATATACTATTAAAATTAATTTCACGTGTTTCTTTTTTTTACCTCTTTTTAATGTGGCTACTAGAGAATTTAAAATTACACTTGTGGCTCACATTGTATTTCTTCTAGGTGACACTTCCTTAGACGTTAATACTTTGCATCTCCCGGTGACAATCATTCCATTTAGAATGTACCCGTGAGACTTCTTCATTCAGGAGATCAGCTGCTATGCCACTGACCTCTGCAGTTCCTGAAAAGAGAGGCTGTGAGGGGTTGATTAAGAATTTATATCAGTATTGAAAACAACTCCTGCAGGCCTTATTGTCCAAAAAGAGTCAATATTGTTATTAGTTTATTGAAACCATTTCCCTTTGTTGGGATTTATATTAGCTGATATAATATCGGTAATCAGCTGCTGCAAATAATTTTTCCAAATTTTAAATTCAATAGTTTGGTTTAACTGACCTACTGAACTGCCCACTTGGTAATTGCTTCCTTATACTTTTGCTAGAACTACTTGCATCCTGCTAGATGCTTCTGTAATGAAATAGCCGCTCCAGATCAGCCACCCACAGTTGACTGTGATATCGGAAATAGAGGAGGGAGGGTCAGAGTTTCAGTTACAAGAATTAAAGTTCTCTGTTGAAAGCATTTCCTCCAATATGCACTTTTTCCCCCCAATACTCCCTTCTAATTTTGTATGAAGCCCAACAGAAATGATTTGAATAAACAAATACAGTTTATTCACAAAATTTTTTTAATGTATCTCAATGGTTTTAATCTTACCTAATCACCCTAGCAGAGTAGAGGAACTAAATTGATTTACTTGAGGGAGACAGTGTGCTTACATTCATGGAAATGGACCTTTTTGTACCGGTTGGGAGCCTTTCTATACACTCTCACATTTGAGAATGCCTTAGAAAAGTTCTCTACTCTTGGAAAACTTCTGCAGAAAACTGTGGCGACAGTTCAATCCAGTTTTGCACTTAAACAGAGCGGAACAGCTCATCTTTACCTCATTTGAATTCAGTATACTGTTTAGAATCCGAATGTGGCGTGTAATTAATTAAAGCTATTTAAAAGTATATTCAATCCAGTGTTACATCTAAGGCTAAGCCGAACTTTTTATTCCTAGCAATCCGGTATTGTGACAGATGCCAACTTATCAAACCAGATCGCTGCCACCACTGCTCCGTCTGTGATAAGTAAGAAAGCCTTTTCCTTCACAGGCTGCTCAATTTTTTTTTAAATGTAGTACGTTTCTTTTTTCACTGTTGTCCGGATCATCTCCTTTTTCTCCTTATTCCTGCTTCTCAAACCTTTGTTTGAGAAATATAACCGGTGTTTCCACTCGCATTAACGAGTGTGATTTATTGGCACCACCTGTTTTCTCTGTTCTGCCAGATTCATGGGGACTTGAAGTGAGCGATTTTTAGCAGTTCTGACTTGGTTACAATTTAGCAACTACTTCTGCTATGACTGTTTTCCATTTTTACAAAGACAACTTAAGTGACTTCATGGTAGACAGATGTTAATGTATTTTTACTAACAAAAAAGATAGTGCTACTTGGCTATGAATGGATATTAGAAGAAATCTTTTATTAGACTGTGCGAATCTGCGGAAGTTTTGCAGTTTCTTTAGCATAAAATAGTTGTGTATTAGCTTTTAGAAGATAATTTATTTACTTTGCATTTTAAACACGCATATACTGTGTTTATATTTCACAGTATAAAATGTTTAAAAAATTAAGAATGTGTGCTAAAAAAACAAAAGCAGGAATTGGGAAATACCAGAATTCTGCAACATATCATTCGTGGTTTGCTGGGATAGATGTGCTAAAGTTTACTCTTTAGTAAAATGTATATTACAACTTCTAAAACAAAAACATGTATATTTTAAAGTTAAGGTTCCATGACAGCGTAACTGGAATTGGTTGTACAGTTTATTTTAGATGAGTACTTTTGCTATTCTCCAGTTTTTAGTTAAGTATTTTCATAAAATTTTTTACTTGCTACAATTCTTTTGAAATAGCTATGTTTAATGCTTTCTTTTTATAATTGAATGTGAATAAAATTTTGAGGACTGTTTAGTATTTCTTTCTCTTTTTTTAGATGTATTCTGAAGATGGATCATCACTGTCCTTGGTAAGTACAATTCAGTCCTTAAACAAGATTCAGTCACATGCAAATTTTAATAATGGACTCACTTATCTATTTAAGTCTTTTTATAAATGAAATATTGCCTTAGCTAGCCTAGGAGGTGCTTTCAGATTTTAGTTTCTAGTATTTATTTAATTAGTTCATAAGGGCCATTATTCAAGAGGATGACCATGAAGTAATTTGAAAACCAGCAGATTAACACTATAAAAGTTTCTTTTTAGGGTGCACGGGTAGTTTAGTGGTTAGAATGCCCGCCTTTCATGTGGGAGACCCGGGTTCGATTCCCGGACCATACACCCAAAAAAAAAAAAAAAGTTTCTTTTTCACATTTGCTCAGAGCAAATACTCTTTGTCTGCACATGCATAAATACTGATTCTAAAATGCTTCCCAAAAGTGTACACAAAACGTATGTATAAATGATATATAATAGCTCCCTGGAAATTTCAAATGAAGAATGAACTCATCTCAAGGTTTAACAATTTATTTTAAATAAAGCTTGGCATTAAGGATTAGAGTAGTAAACACAAATGCACAGATGATACGGTTAAACAGGTGTTTCCATGGAACATTTATTAATGTTTTCTGATATTTCTGTCATGAAATTAGGTGTTAGCAGATTATTCAAAGGTCTAATGAATGAAAGTTGGTTTCCCTGCCTTTCCTTTAATTTTTCATCTTGTTGTGTGTGTGGTCTTGTAAACCACGACACAATTGTCACCAGGTTGGATTTGGACATAAAACTTGCTTTTTCTTACAAGCTTCATCTCCTTTAAGGGACGGGTGGAAAAGTAGGTACATTAATCAATGCGCTCTGGATGTAGGCTGGGTCAGACATAGGGAATGCTTAGCTCAGCAGCAGGAGACAGGAAGGGAAGTAGGGTTTACTTTGTTTTGTTCGATCCATAAGTGCCAGGGCATTAGTGCCTCCAGGGCCACCCTCAACCAGTGAGGGTCTGGCCAATAATACATGGTTTATGAGATGATCTCCTTTCCTTGTTTCAAGGAAGCTGTATCCGTGGGTCTGCGTTGTGGAGAACCTGAGACTGGGTACTCTCTCTATATTAAGCGAAGTGCTAAAGCCATCAGTGGCATGGAGTTGACTCCTGTTTTTCTAACTTCAAGTAAGAAAGGGTTATGATGAAAAGGCATGATGAGGTGGAAACAATCGGGATGAATCTCGGGCCAGTACATATCAGTTGAGCTTTCCAAGACCCCTGCTGTACTCACAAAGTTACAGAAACAGTCTACAAAGTATAGGCAGTAGTGCTACTGTGCAGTACCCTTCAGACTGGAACGCACTTGGTCTGTGTTTACTGACTCTCCTGTTTCCTGGCTCTGGCATAAAAAATTGCATCAAGTTAAATAGCCTAAACTAGATGTTATAAAATCTATAATTAAAATCATTTTGCTTTCCAAAAAATATTACTTATCATTTAGAATAAAATCTGTTTCTTATATTCCTTTACGAAACAAAATAATCTTTTCTATCCCTTCCACTTTCCATGCCTGCACTCACATCATTCAATCTTACAGCACCCATGCCTTAGTTGACGCATTCCCTCTTCTGGAAACCAGCACAAGGAAGCAAACGGAATACCCTATATCCTTTGAAGATAAGCTTATATAGGACCATTTCCAATATTAATGCTTGCCATTCTCTCACATCAGGTACCATAAATGGCAGTCTCAGTAACTGGCTTACATTCATTCACACTGGAATCTCTAGAGCTGCGAATATATCTTTTCATACCATGTGTGGCTGCACATTTTTTGGCTTCTTTATGAATTTATTTGCCATATACAAGTCCTTTAAGTTCTAAAATTATGTAATTTGATGCTGTTCCCTTTGCCTTATATTTTTACCTACTTTTTATTTTTTATTTTTTTGGAGCACATGGTCCGGGAATTGAACCTGGGTCTCCCTCATGGAAGGCAGGCATTCTAACCACTGAACTACCTGTGCACCATTATATATATATATATATATATATATATATATATATATTTTTTTTTT
>PVIY010026855.1:0-34866 GCA_004026745.1 Myrmecophaga tridactyla | reverse complement strand
AAGTATATTCAGAAAGCTAAATTATTTATCACCCCGACAAGAAGGACTTCCATTCCAAACTGGAAAATCTGAGACGAGGAAAGATGCTCCCAACCATCACCTCCCCCTCTCCACTTCTCGGCTCAACTGGCGCAAAACGCAAGACCTCGGCGTCGGATGCACTGCATTCCAACATTTTTCAAAAAGTTTACGAGGATTTACCGAAGCTGCTGGGGGGGAAATAAAGCGGGCAGGAGCGGGGGAGAGCGAGTAGGAGGGTTTCAGCAATGAAAAACCCCGTGAAGCACCCAGCGGCGCGGTGCAAGGCCCGATAACCGGGAAGCGACCCGACACCGGGAAAGCGAGCGCCCCAGTTGGAGCGCAAGGACTGACTGCCGCTGGGTCTCCGCCGCGGGGGACCCCAGTCCGGCCCCCGCCTCCAGCCCCCCCCTCCACGACCCCTCCCCCGTAGCGCCGACGATGCCCGCAGGGCCAACTTGGCCCCGGGTCAGCGCTGCAGAGCGCGGCCCCGGGTGCCGGGGAGGCCGCCAGCGTCCTTACCTCCTTCTGCTTGGGGTCCTGGGGATAGACGTCGGGCGGCCCAAGCCGGGGGCGCTTCAGCGGTCTCTGCTCATAGCTGAGAAGCCCGAAGGCGGCCATGATCTCTCATGTTAACCGGCGAAATGAATGAGAGTTGGAGCTGGAGCAGCCGCCTCTGAGCACCAGGGAGCAGCACTTTGCAGACAGACTCCCTCGCTCCCCCTCCTTGCTCGTTCACTCGCTGTGGCGCTGCAGGCAGGAATAAAGCAGGTTGGATGCTGCCGCTGCCCGACACGCAGACATGCACTGATGGGGGCAGGCTTCGGCGGGCACCTGGCTGCGCTCGGGCCCCGGGACGCGGCGCTCCGGCGGAGGCGGCGGAGGTACCAGGAGGTCTGCCTGGGTCCTCCGCGGCGCCCGCCTCCCGCCCCCGCCCCGTCCCTAGGGGGAGGAGCAGCTGATGGGAACGTGTGACTTTTTTCACCAATGGACCCAAACCCACGCCAGCTGGGCCCTGGGTGGGGGTGGGGGAGGGGCGCGGGGAGGAAAAAAAAACTTTTCTTGGCGACTAAGCGGGTGGCTCAAGTGCTCGCCCAAGGCAAAGGGGCCCGTCTCCCCCGGGAGGAGACGGCGGAGCGGCCCGCCCCCATCCCTCTTTCGCCTCAAGGACCCTTCCCCCGCCGCCGCGCGCCCTGCAGACCCCGCCACCTGGGAGCGGACCGGGCCGGTGCGGAGGGAGGGAGGCCTAGAGGGGCTGGAGGAGGGATGCGGGCAGCTGAGGAGCGGCCGGTGCCTCCTAGACTCCCGCTGGGCTCCGGTGGCGCATCCGCGACTCGGGTCCCTTCCGCGGCTCCGGGCAGGCGCCGAGGCGCGCTGCTGGTGGTCGCGGCGGCAGCGGCGGCTGAAGCCGGCCGTGCTCTCGGTGGCGCGGGGCCGACTTAACCCTTTGCTGACCCTCCAGAGGCGGGTTGGGGGCGGGTCGAGAGGGGCGGCAGCGAGCGCAGACCCGGGCTGACAGACTGGGGGCGTCTCGGGCTCCTCCAGCCCGCCGCCCTCCCCCCGCCCCCCGGCCGCAGCTCCTCCACCCCCACCCCCCAACAGTTTACCTGTTGGTCACTGGCTAGTGGGGGCACTCTGGCGGCCGCAGCCTCCATGATTCGGGTTAGGATTAGGGAACTGGATTTTATTTTATTTGTAAGGTATCAAGTCTAGTCCAGGCGAGCTCCGGGGACGCCACGAAGTTTGCCACTGTCTGGGGGCGGCGGACGACGCCGGCTCGCAGCCGCCGGCGTTCTCGCCCCCACAGCCCAGGAGCGCGAGCTTCCTAGTTGGCGGACGGCAGCGCGGCGGCCGCACTGAGCATGCCCAGCTCGGCTGCCGGACCGCGGAGGAGTTGGCTGCCGGCGCTGGGAGCGCGCTCCGATCCGCCTCTCCGGGTTTTCGCGGCCGCAGAGCGCGCAGCCTGCGGGCCCAAGCGCCGGGGATGGCCCTGGGGTGAAGCCGGGCAAGGGAGGGGGCGTCCCCAGCACCGCACTCCGGGCCGCAGGCTGCGCTCTCCGCCTCGACCTCTCCAGAGGTCGCTGTCCCCGTGGCCCCGGCTGGAAACCTCACCTGCGCCGGGCGCGTAGAGGGAGGGGCAGCGGATAGTCTAGGAGAGATTTCGGTCGTCCCACCCACCCGCACTCCCCGCTTGCTTTGGGGCGTGGGCGCCAGGATGCTGGGCCACCTGCCGCGAGCACTGCGAGGCCGCCGCGGGGGCGGGCCCGGCGTGTCCCGGGGGAGCCCGCGGGAGGCGCGCCCCGTAGGATGCACCCGCACTTGGCCGAGAAGAATGATGGCTGCCATTTATGGAGCCCTCTCTTCTTGCCGGGATTTTGACAGTCAAGCTCGATGAACTGCACAACTTACAGGGTTTTCCTGTACCCTTTTAATAGATGGAGAAATGAAGTCGGTTCAAGGGAGGTCAAGTGACTTGCTGAAAGCCACGAAGCTAGTCGTGATTTGAATTTACCTCTGCCTGATCCCAAGTTTCTGATCTATTCTCCCCGGAGTTTCCTGGCGCGCAGGTGCCCGATTGTGTTGCGTTCACCACAACTTGAGGAATTTCTCGGACTCCCATTTCCCTCCCCTGTAAAATGGTCCAGGCAGAATCTAAGCATTTGTGCGGCAGCTGACACATTGTAGATGCCCAGGAAATGTTGGTTGCACCGAATATCTACTTACCTCTGCTGACTTCAAACAAAGGGGAAAGAAGGAAGTGGATAAGGAGATGACACCCTGCTAGCAGCTAGTTCCTCCGTCCTGACCTTGAGTCCTAAACACTTGAACCTATACCTGAGGCTAAATCAGACCTGCAGTTTTGGGCTTCCTAACTCAATCTGAGCAGGAATTTACAGACAGAATGAACCGCCATCAGGAAGCACTTCCTGAGCACCCTACTCCAGGGGCTTCTGTTCCACTCATACTGTGAGTGCAGCGTAATGGTTGGTTGAACTTGCCTTTATGTTATCAGTCTGGCTCTTGCTTGAAAGAAAGGACATATAATATAACCTTGTTAGGAAAATGATCAAACATACCAAAGAGTAGAGGGCACAGTATAATGAACCCGCAAGAACTCATTATCCACCCACAGCAGTTATCAAAGTTTTGCCACTCTCCCCAAGACCCAACACGCTGGCAGACTCACGGGTGAATGAATTTCCGTTACATCCCTGAGAGGTTTCCTAAACATCTGGTCACTAACCCACTTGCTCTTTGTGTTACTAGCCTCACTCAAATCTGCTGTTTGGCAATCTAAGTTATGGTTACAGCTAATTCTCCCAAGGTCCTCCCCTTTTTGTCTTGGTTCCTCTATCTTCATGACTGCACCTGTTTTATTTTTAAGATACATAAAACCTGTGCTTAATATTTTGCACAGCCTCATTCCAAAAAAGGAGTGAGAGGGCCAAAAGAAATGCATACAATACAATGGGATAAAAAAAATAGTAATGACTGAAATACCTACATTGAAAATCCTCTTCCCTAAAGCACCACTTTCTCCCCTTTTCCCTTCCAAAACCCTTGAGGCTCTAACACCATACGTGCTCTGTATTTACGAGCTATAAGTGGGAAGAAAGTGCTTGCACTAAAACAGGGTTCTGCATAACTCCCTGCCACACATGGCATTAAAACAAAGACTAGGGAAAGTGGGTTTCTGCCAAGGGAACAGGTGGGTACATCAAGCTATTTATTGAAAATCCCCCTCAGATTCCACAGTCACCAGAATCTTGGAAGGGAAAGGTCTCGGAACCTTTGCCCCTGGTCCTATCAAATCAGTCTTGCCTCTCTTTACTTGAAGAAGAATGTACACAAGTCAGGTTATGTTATAACCCAGTGTCTGCTTCGTCACCTGTCAGCTATGATGGTGTCTCATTCAGGGCCATGCGTCCTAAGGTACCATATGACAGATTCTGCATTCATGCTGTTGTTACAGGTCATTTGTATAGTAATCAGGCCTATTTCTGAAAGTGCCTTGCTGCTCACTGTACCCCTCATTGCCCAGAAAAGTCTCAGTTCTCTCAAAGCACTGATTGGTGTGGGCCTCAGACCCAGGGAAAGTAATTCTTGTTACCGGAGGTAGCGATGAGTAGGACTTTGTCAGGTCCTCAGAACAGCTTTAATTGAAAAGCCTCCTCCAAAATCATTCTCTCACTACATAGATTTCCCATAGACATTTGGTTCCTTCCTTGCCCTGACATTTGGGATCTTTGCAGTCCACCTCTACCTACCAAAGTCACTCTTTCTCCTTCCCCTTTGCCCCAGTTAGCACTTACCCCTATTTGCAGCATGGAAATCACAGGTGATTCTTCTTGAGCTATCCATCTCCTGTTCCTGATAGGGTTAAGAGTCTATATGGAAAAGTGGTAGGCTAGGGGCACATAGGACATGAGAAGGAAAGAGATAGCGTAAAAACTGGGACTCTATAACTTAGCAAAATCTAGAGTGGCCAATGATGGTAATTAAATATACAAATATAAGAAAGTTTCTACATGAGAGAGAATAAATGAATGTCACCATTGCAAGGTGTTAAAAATGGGATGGTATATGGAAAAAATACAGTTAATCCAAATCGAGGTCTATAGCTAACAGTAACATTGTAATATGCTTTCATTAATTATAACAAATGAAATGCACCAAAGCTAAATGCCAATAAGAGGAGGTTATGGGGGGGGATGGGATATGGAATTCTTATTGTTGATGTTGTTTCTCCTTTTTTTTTTTTTTTTCTCTCTCTCTCTCTTTCCTCTTCTTTCCTAGGGGGAGAAATGGAAATGTTCTCATAGAGAGAGTGGTGGTAAATACATAACTATGTGATGATACTAGGAACCATTGATTGTACACTTAGGATGGATTGTTTGTTGGTGAATAAAACTGTGTAAAAAAATAAACACAAGGTACAAGTACTGGAGAAAGTGGGGAGAGAGAGAGAGATACCTATTCACTGTTGGTGGGGAAGTAGAAAGGTGCAGCCCCTCTGGAGGGCAGTGTGGTGGTTCCACAGAAGGCTAAGTATAGGGTTGCCATATGATCCTGCAACCACATTATTAGGTATATACTTGGAAAACCTGAAAGCAGGGACAGGAATAGACATTTGTACACTGGTATTTATGGTGGCATTATTCTCAGTTTGCAGTGGATGGAGGTAGCCTAAGAATACATCGATTGATGAAGAGAAGGACATACTGTGGGGTATACATATGACAGAATATGGATTGGCAGCAGAAAGGAATGGAATCGTGAGGCATGCAATTAGGTGAAATAATTCTTGAGGACATTATGTTGAGTGAAATAAGACAAATGAAAGGACAAATATGGTATGGTCTCAGTAATATAAACTAACTATAACGAGCAAACCCTAAGAATTGAATTTGAGATCATAGGTTATCAGGGGATACAACTTGGGCAGAGATTGGGCAGTCAATGATTAAGGAGTACAGAAGGTTCAGTAAGGCTCATTGTAAAGGTTCCTAGAAAGTGAGATCGTATAGCAGTCACATCTGTTCCTGAGTTTTAACTGTTATTTCTAAATTCTGAGATGCTGTGCTCTTTGTATATAATCTGGTAGTTCCCTGGAATTTGGGGTATCTGTGTGATACTAGAGACTCAGACATAGAGTTCTGCAGCTCTGATAGTCAGCATTACTCCATACCCCAACTGTTAAGCTGAAAAAAAGAGATCAAAAGACCTCAATTAAATATATTAATGAAACGGACCTGGTTAGGATTAAGGTAAATCAGAATACAGTGTAAAAAAAATGATATTGTCTGTGTTTTAAAACCTCAACTTCCATGTGAGACCAAAGGAAGAGATGTTTATTTAGTCCAAAATTTAAATATTTTGTAGCATACTATCTAATTTAACCTGTCTGGTCAGTTTATTTAAACATCACAATTACATGGAACCTAGAATAGGGAGTGAAATCTTGTTATTCTGTACAGGTTAAGGTAATACCCTGATGCATTCCAATGTATTTTGGGCAGGAAAAAAAAATTGCAAAGTCCCCTTAAGGGACTGGAGAAAAGTGTGAAACTATTAAACTTCCCAACCTGGAGAACTCCTGATATTCTTTCAAGCATTGGGGACTCCCAATTTAACAAACCAAGACCTTGATCTAGAGGGTTGTCCTTATGAAACTTATTTCTGCAAAGATGAAGCTAAGCCTACTTATAATTATGCCTAGGAGTCACCCCCAGAGAACCTCTTTCGTTGCTCAGATGTGGCCTCTCTCTCAAAACCAACTCTGAAAATAAACTCACTACCCTCCCCCACCCCACCCCCATGGGACATGACTCCTAGAGGTGCCAGTCTCCCTGGCAACACGTGACCTAACTCCCAGGGATGAATCTGGCCTTGGTATTATGGTTTAGAGAATTCCATCTTGACCAAAAGGGGGAAGAGAAATTAAATAAAATAATGTTTCACTGGCTAAGAGATTTCAAATAGTCGAGAGGGTATTCTGGAGGTTACTCTTATTCAAGCTTCAGCCAGATATTGCAATTTGTCACAGTATGCCAAGCTCCAAGCAACAGTATTCCTGAAAACCCTCAAGAATGCCCTGGGCTGTATCTAAGAATCTATAAAAGTTTTTCTTGGTCATTTTATTTTTTCAGAAACTTAAGGCCTCCAGATTGTTCCTATACCAGCAAAGCCCTGAAACCCAGAGGTACCGGTCTCTTCAAGAACATCAACCAGTTTCATTCCTCTACCCTATCAGGTCAACACCCCTTTCCACCATGAAGAAGCTAAAATAGTCATTGCCCAGTTAGCCTGGAGATTGAGAGAATAATCAAATGAGAGGGAGGAGGTGTAACTGAAAAATTAGGATTTAACAAATGATTATGACTGCTGCATCATTATATAGATCTTTCCTTTTAGTTCCTAGTGTATCAGAATAGCTAGAAGAAAATACCTGAAATTGTTAATCTGTAATCCAGTAGCCTTGAGCTTTGATAATGATTGTATAACTATATAGCTTTTATCGTGTGACTATGTAGTTGCAAAATCCTTGTGACTAACTCTCCCTTTACCCAGTGTATGGGTAGATGAGTAATGAAATAAAGACAAAATAATAATAATAATAGGGGAGATAAGGGTATGTGTTGTTTTGGGTTTTCTTTTTTATTTTTATTTCTTTTTTTTTTGGAGTAATGAAAATGTTCTAAAATTGATTGCAATGAATGCACAACTATATGATGATGCTGTGAGCTATTGATTGTGTACTTTGGATGGATTATATTGCATGTGACTGTATCTTAATAAAATTGCACTTAAAAAAAAGAGTCTCTGTGAAGCCCACCCCACACTTCTTGGGCCCTAGGTGGTCCTTCACCTCTTTCTGTCAGCTTAGCACTTAATTTTCATTCTCTACTCTTAACACTACATCATTTCTTGTAAAGCATTTAAAAGTGGCACAGAGAATACTTTTGCACCCCATCCCCACTTACCCTCTTGCTCCTTTCCTCTTTTTCCATTCCATTCCATAGTTAGTCTGTAAGCTGACTGAGGCCAGAAATTCCTATCATGGTGAGGCAGGCTGGGACAGAGAGAGGAGAGAGGAAAAACAAAAAACAAAACCATTAAGTTGCCCTTGAACAAGGATCATTAATCGAGGTCAGGAGGAGCCTGCCCCAGGAGCTACCACTAATAGGAAACACCCAGCAGCAGCCAATCTATCTGAAGCCAAATGACCCCCACCGAAATGGCCCCCACCCGTCTCCAGCACAGACATGCTGCCTGGGGGTGACCCACGTACAGGAAACACCCAGTAGCAGCTGAGCTGCCTGAAGTTAAATGACCCCCACCTGAGTGAGTCATCTACAGAGTAAATTGGAACCAAATGACCCCACCTGAGTGAGTCATCTAAGGAGAAGGGCGGAGCCAACCAACCCACCCAAAGGCTCTACCACCAGGCACCACCCTGAGGAGAGGGGAGGGTTAGAAGAAAGAGCCTGGAAAAGAAAGGGTGAGGGAGAATAAGTAAAGCTAATTTATAAAAGCAGATGGCCCCACATTGCCTATTGCATCTAGCCTCCCTCAAAAAAAGAAATGAAAAGAAAACAGAAAAAAAATCATACGTACCATACCCCTTATCCTTCCTTTTCATTGATCACTAGCATTTCAATCCACTAAATTTGTTGCCCCTATTATATATTTATTTTTATTCCATATGTTTTACTCATCTGTTGATAAGGTAGATAAAAGGAGCATCAGACCAAAGTTTTCACAATCACACAGTCACATTGTGAAAGCTATATCATTATACAATCATCTTCAAGAAACATGGCTACTGGAACACAGCTCTACATTCTCAGGCAGTTCCCTCCAGGCTCTCCATTACATCTTAAGTAACAAGGTGATATCTACTTAATACATAAGAATAACCTCCAGGATAACCTATCGACTCTGCTTGGATGGACCCCTTTTCTTGAGTCATATCCAAGAGCTCCTTCCTTAGTATCCAAAACCTCCCCAGCTGCTATGTTTCCCTCGTGACGCTCTGGTGTTCAGAGCTCTTCTGCAAGGAGCCCCTCGTAGCTGGGACCCCTTTTGTGCTCTTGAGCGACGTCCCTTTATGACAGCTCACGGGTGGCTTTCTCTCCCTACCTTTGCTTTCAGGAAATACACAGATGTCCTTTGCCTACACATATTCGAGTGCAGGTATTTCCTGACCGACCGCCTCTCCTCCCACCATGAAAGCACCCTGCAAACCACAGTTCTTCAACTTGAAAGTCCACCATCCTGGGTGAGACAGAGACCGGTCCCTACACAAACAAATGCAGAGACCAAACTTTAAACCCCCAGGTCTCCCTTCTCACAAGGCTTGAGCCCAGGGAGAAATTTCTTTGTAACACAGAGACACAGACTTGCTGAACCAATTTCAAAAATGAGAGCAGACAATGGCTAGGACCAGAGGCAGGGTAGAGTCTTTCAGGAACTATTGTCCCATTATCTGGACTTTTCAGATTAGCAGGTGAAAGTGAAGCAGCTGGCCTGAAGCCATTGAGCTAGCAAGGGGCAAAGCCAGGCTCAAACATTGATCCCTCTGCCTCCCAACCTGTGCTCATCATTGTCAGTGTGTTACATTTTCTAATTATCATTTACATAACACATAAAAGGTGAGCCTCAGAAGACAGGCCTGGTATGAGAGAAGCCGAACTCCTAACAGCTGCTCCAACTGGTAACTTGCTTTCCACTCAAGTGGAAAGAAACAATTCTCAATGTAGTGCCTGTGGGTAAAGTAATTAAAATTGCTGGTTTTCCCCATCGGATTGATACTTGGCCAGGTGTATATATTACTATTTTGTTAACAGATTGTCTACAGGCAGTCTTAGTAACTTTCAGTTTTTCTTATGTCCCTGTTACATTTGAACATATTTGTCTTTTGCCTGTTTTTGGATTAAAAAAGAAAATTTCCCCTTTTCCTTTAGCCTATCAGAGGAAAGGAAAATTGAGATGAGGAAGTAAGTCAGATAGAGAAAATAGAAATGGAGGATTAATTTCAGGGCTTTCCATCCAAATTGGACTTTAAATATATTCATTTTAAAAGCTATATGATTATACAATCATCTTCAAGAATCAAAGCTACTGGAACACAGCTCTACAGTTCCAGGTACTTCCATCCAGCCACTCCAATACTCCATAAATTAAAAAGGGTTATCTATCTAATGCATAAGAATAACTTCCAGGATAACCTCTTGATTCTGTTTGAAATCTCTCAGCCACTGAAACTTTGTCTTATTTCTCTTTTCTCCCTTTTGGTCAAGAAGGCTTTCTCAATCTCATGATGCCAAGTCCTGGCTCATCCTGGGACTCCTGTCCCATATTGCCAGGGAGATTTACACCCCTGGGAGTCATGTCCCATGTAGGGGGGAGGGCAGTGAGTTCATTGCAGAGTTGACTTAGAGAGTGAGGTCACATCTGAGCAACAAAATAAGTTCTCTGGGGGTGACTCTTAGGCATATTTTTTTTTTTATGAAACAACGTACAAGCACACACATTCTTAACATACATGGTGTACAATCAATGGCTCACAATGTCATCACATAGTTGTATATTCATCACCATGATCATTTTTTAAAACATTTGCATCACTCCAGAAAAAGAAATAAAAAGAAAAAACTCATACATACTGTACCCCCTTACTCCTACCTCTCATTGATCATTAGTATTTCCATCTACCCAATCCATATTTTCTTAATTTTAACATTTCTTCCCCCTACTAATTATTTTTTAATCCATATATGTCCACAACATAGATAAAAGGAGCATCAGACACAAGGTTTTCACAATCACACAGTTACATTATGAAAGCTGTATCATTATTCAATCATCTTCAAGAAACATGGCTACTGGAACACAGCTCTACAGTTTCAGTCACTTGCCTCCAGCCTAATGCACCTTAAACTAAAAAGGAGATATCTATATAATGCGTAAGAATAACCTCCATGATAACCTCTCTACTCTGTTTGAAATCTCTCAGCCACTGACACTTTATTTTGTCTTCTTTCTCTGTTCCCCCTTTTGGTCGAGAAGGTTTTCTCGATTTCTTGATGCTGAGTTCCAGCTCATTCGAGGATTTCTGTCCCATGTTGCCAGGGAGATTTACACCCCTACATGTCCCACGTAGACAGGGAGGGCTGTGAGTTTGCTTGTTATGTTGGCTGAGAGAGTGATAGGTCCAATCTGAGCAACAAAAGAGGTTCTCTGGGGGTGACTCTTAGGCCTAATTTTAAGTAGGCTTAGTCTATCCTTTGCAAGGATAAGTTTCATATGAACAAACCCCAAGATTGAGGGCTCGGCCTACTGATTTATTTGTCCCCACTGTTTGCAAGAATATCAGGAATTCTCAAAATGGGGAAATTGAATTTTCTCCCTTCTCATCTTAGGCATAATTTTAAGTAGGCTTAGCTTATCCTTTGCAGGAATAAGTTTCATAGAGGTGAACTCTAAGACCAAGGGCTCAGCCTATTGAATTGGTTGTCCCCACTGCTTGCCAGAATATCAGGAATTCCCCAGATGAGGAAGTTGAATATTTCCTCCTTTCTCTCCCAAGGAGACTTTACAAACACTTTTTTATTCACTGCCCAAATTACTCTGGGATGTATCAGGGCATCACGCTAACCTGGACAAACCAACAAGATCTCACGCCTCATTCGAGATTCCATATACTTATAGCGTTCAACTAAACTGACTGTACAAGTTAAATTAGATAATGCACAACCCAAAACATAAATTTTGCACCAAATAAGCATCTCTCCCTTTGGCCTTACACAGAAGTTGAAGTTTTAAAATATGGATCACATCATCCTTTACCCTGTGTTCTGATTTACCTTAGTCCTATCCAGATCAGCTTCATTACTACCTCTAATCGAAGTCTGATCACTTCAGGTGAAACTGATTTTAATAAGATGTTTCTTTAACCCAATATGACCAAAATATTATTATTTCAATATTTTGCATGATTTTTAAATATTAAGTCCTCGAAATCTGGTTTGTGGGTATTAGACTTACAGCATCTCAACTCAGATGCGCCACAGTTCAAGTGTTCAATGGTCACGCCTAGCGAGTGGCTGCCAAATTGATCGGCACAGCTTAGCGGAAGCAGGTGGGTCTCCAAACTAAAAGAACAAAAAGGAATAGAAGGAATAAAACAGGAGAAAAGTGAAGAGATTAAGTAAATAAATAAATAAAAAGAAAACTCCAGAAAGACAGAGGGTACTCAAAAAACACTTAGTTGCTAGACATATGGGAGCATTAGGGGAGCAAGCACACGGGAAGAAAAGGCTCGGGACTTAAAATCAAAGGATGAGATAAAAGAGTTTTGAATTACTGAGCTGAATCAATGACAAGGCTAAAGTTTTAACCTCATTCACCAGCAAAATGGTGCTTGCCACACATACAAGGGCCACACAAGTAAAGTCACTGCAGATCAGGGTCACGTACTCAGTTTTTCAGCTCCAGAGTCTTCTTTTGCCAGCTTACTCAGAGCTATTCAAGCTTCATAAGGAAGATAAATGCTAAACAAACTCAAGAGTTCAGTAGAAAATCAGAATGTTGATTTCTCAGTCTGCAGGAATGCACCTTCCCGGGAGTGGGACGGATCACTCTCTTGCTAGTTTCAAAGTTTGTCGTAAAATCAAATTAGTAAACCAAACTTTGCATGGTGAGCATAAAATTAAAGCAAAAGGCATTAGATAATCTCCAGGAATTCTCGCTCATGCCCCAATGGTAGAATCACCTCCCTTATGATAAGAATGGACAGATACCACATCTTAGCCCATTGTTCCCATTGGTGCATACATTGATGAGCAATTGCTGTCCAATTCCTTTATTATTTACTTCATACCAAAGGGCCCAAACTGCTGGTCTACAAACATGTTTTTGTTTTGTTTTGTTTTGATTGGGGTTTGCACAGTCACTTCTGGAACTCTCTGGAAAAAAGCTGCCCAGACTGGGTCCACATTCCTAAATGACACTGCTCCGTTGCAAAAAGTAATGCTACCTGTCCCTTTTGAGTGTGCCTGTGTTATCACAGCCCCATCTGACCAGCAACTCTTGGAAGGGTGACTCACCTGCCTGGCTCCTATAGAATGTGAGAATGAGATTTCTGTAGTAGGAAGACCTCGGCTAACAGGCTATGCTTCAGATTTTCCTGTTAAAAAAAAAAGAGAGAGAGATTTTCTGAAGAGCAAATATAGATGGCTCAAAAGCACATGAAGAGATGCTCATTTTCACTGCTGTAAGGGAAATGCAGATCAAGACTACAATGAGATACCACCTCACACCTATAAGAATGGCTGCTATTAAGCAAACAGGAAACCATAAACATTGGAGATGATGTGGAGAAACTGGGACACTTATGCACTGCTGGTGGGAATGTATAATGGTGCAGCCACTATGGAAGACTGCTTGGCGGTTCCTTAGGAAACTAAATATCAAGCTGCCCTATGACCCAGCAATAGCACTACTTGGTATATACCCAGAAGAGCTGAGAGCAATGACACAAACAGACATTTGCACACTGATGTTCATAGCAGCATGATTCACAATCACCAAAAGATGGAAACAAACCAAATGCCCATCAACAGACAAGTGGATCAGCAAAATGTGGTATATACATACGATGGAATATTATGCAGCAATAAGACAAATCGATGTCCTGAAGTACATCACAAAATGGATGAGCCTTGAGGACATAATGCTGAGTGAAATTAGCCAGACACAAAAGGATAGATACTGTATGATTCCACTTTTATGACCAGCATAAAGAATGTTGATGTACTGTGGACTTTGGGCCCTCTACATGATGTTCGATGAATGCAAGTGGCTGAAGGATGCACTGACAGAGAAGTAGAATGGCGAGCGATGGTGTATACTTATGAATGAAGGCTGTGCTGCTACAGAAAGGAACAAAGTCATGAGGCATGCAAGGATGTGAATGAACATGTGGGTTATTTGGTGAGACAAAATAAGCCAGAAACAAAAGAACAACAATGGTATGGTCACCTTTAGAAAGTGCTTATGAGAAAACAGGGACCTCGACTGTAAGCTTTTAGAGCAGACACGTTAAGTCCAGAGTGGGGATTATTATTTCTGGATTTTGAGAGGCTGTTTTATCTATATATATATAACCTGATATTTAGAGATAAGAATGAAGCCAAACAGGTTGGGGTTAAAGTAATTCAGAACATAGGGGTAAGGAAGAATGTCTATATTTTAGAACCACACATACGCTTTGAGACCAATGGAAGAAAGGTTTATTTGATCTGGAACTGAAATTTTCTGTAGTGCATAATCTAATTCAACCTGTGTAGCTCATTTGAACAATTCAAACACAGGAAGCACAGAAGAAGAAAGCGGTCCTTTAATCTTGTATAGATTATTGTAATGCATGGAAGCATCCTAGAGTATATTAAGCAGAGAATCAAAAAATATTGGCAAAGTCCCCTGAGGGATGGGAGAAAGAATACGGAACTATTAAACCTTACAATCAGGGAGTCCCCTGATACTGTGTCAAACTTTAAGGACACCCGAATCAATAGGCCATGCCCTCGATCATGAGGCTTACTCTTGTGAAGTTTATGTAGGTAGCAGAGAAGCTTAGACTACCTATAGGCTTGCCTAAGAGTTGCTTCTGGAGGACCTCTGTTGTTGCTCAGACGTGGCCTCAGTCTCTCTAAGCCCAACTCTGCAAGTGAAATCATTGCCCTCCCCCTTACATGGGACATGACATCCAGGGGTGAAAGTCTCCCTGGCAACATGGGAGATGACTCCCTGGGATGAATCCAGACCTGGCACCATGGGATCAACAATTATGTCCTGACCAAAAAGGGGGAAAAGAAGTGTAATTAATAAAGTATCAGTGGCAGAGAGAGTTCAAATAGAGTCGAGAGGCTACTCTGGAGGTTGCTCTTATGCAAGCTTTAGGTAGACCTTGCTACCTATCATAACCTGCCAACCCCTAACCAGGACCATTCCAGGCAATCCTAAAGAACACCTAGGGCAATATATAAGATTCCACAAGGGTTCCAGGCAGTAGAGTAACTTTCCAGAATGCTACACCCTCCAGACGGGTCCCTGGTCCAGATAAGTGCTGAAACTTAGCCCAGCTTCTCCAGAACATCAAATAGTTCTGTCTCCCTTCTGCATATTATTGACAGACCCTTCCTATATGAAAAATTTAGAATTGCCATAGCCCGAACACCCCTAAAGAGAGGGACAGAAAGATCAAAGGTGATGGTGGAGTTATACAGAGAAGATAGGATTTAACAAATGAATATGATTGCTGAATCACTAAATTGATATCACTTCAAGTCTCCAGTATTTTAGAGCAGCTAGAAGTAAAAACTTAAAATTGTGAAATTGTAACCTATGTGAAATTTTGAAATATGATCTACAACTAATTGTGGTGCTGGGCTTGGAAATTTATAGCATTTTGTATATATATTATTTTTCCAAAAAAAAAGAAGGAAAAAGTCGATTGTGATGATAAAAAAATATTTAAGCCCTCTAGCCTCCTATATTCTGGAGCAGCTAGAAGGAAAAATATGAGAGGATGGTATGGTAGCCTATGACAAACTCTGGGATCTGTCCTGTAACTACTTGTTGATGAGTGCTTTGAAAACTAATGCTTTTTATTTCTTTGCTTTGTTTATATGTTATACTATGCAATTAAAAAAAATTAAAAAGAGAGAGAGAGAGGAAGAAAAGAGGGAAAATTGATTTTCAGTTGCACTATAATTGGTTAGGTTTGAGATTTCTTCTTTATAACTGGTCCAGGATCCAGTCTTCGTCAGCAAAGAAGTTATAGCTCATCTGTTGGAATGGGTTACATCTGACTAAGGTTAATCTTAAAATTATTAATTATGAAATTTTTTGACTCTCGGAAGATTGTTCCTTTTCCCAGTCCCAGGTACATCCTCCTACTACTTTCTTATAGGCCCACTACAGTCACAGAGTAAGAAAGCACATAAAATATATGGGATGGCAGAGTCAACATATTGCACAGAATATCTTGACAGATTGAAATAACGAACGATATGTAACAGGATCAGTTTTTATATAAGAATAAACTTTTTTTCACCTATCTGTTGGAATTATTAAAGGTAAATAATGTTGGATAAAACTAAAATTTAAATTCTAAGCGTTAGAAAATAAATGCTGCCAACTCTATGCTCTCAGTGTTTGGAGAAAAGGAGTGCACAAATCAACTGCATGAGCCCTCTATATAATACTATTTTTATTAGTATCTTTAAACCGTTGCCCAACATTCATATCACTGTGTATTTTTGCCAGAATGGTTAACAAATAGTAAAATTTACCGATTTGATTTTCATCTTCCTTCATTTCTTCTGCTTCTCCTCTTCTAGATTTGCTATTAATCAGCTAAAATGGCCAGCAAGAAGATGGGAGAAAAAAACAAACAGAATTCCTGTGAAGTCTTCAAACAGGAGAGCCAGTACTAGACTAAAAAAGAATTAACCACAAATGATTTGATAAAAATATTGGCTCAAGCCTCCCTTCTGCTTCTTGCAGTGCACCTGAACTTGGGCCTAGCTCTTTTCCTTCTCTGCTCTCAGCTTTGCTCAGCCTGTCTCGACTCTCATCTTTTGCTGCAGTCTAGGTTACTCACAGCCTCTACAACATCCATTCCCACTGCTTAAGAGGACTCCCCTGGCTCGTCAAACTCAGGATGCCCTGAACTGAACTTCATGTCTCCCCTGCTCATCCACAGGTGGCCTGTTTCCTGGTAGCAGGACTGGACGTGTGGCTGAGGTTCCGGGGATCAGGAGATCAGGGAAAGCTTCTCTTTGCAACAGTAGTAGTACGTGGAGCTGCAGAGTGAATATAAAAATTATGTCTCAGAGAGAGTGTTGCATATCAAGACTATTGCAAATCCAGCAAGAGAGCCTGGAGGAACTGGGGAGCTGTCAACCCAGGCAAATAGAAAGGGGTTGTATGTTGTGGAGCAGCTAAAAGGAAAAATCTAAAATGATGCTATGGTGACAAACTCTGCAATCTGTCCTGTAACTACTTGTTGAAGAGTGCTTTGAAAATGATTGCTTTTCTCTTTCTTGGCTTTGTAGATATGCTATATTATACAGTAAAAAAGTTGTTTTTTTTAATAGAAAGGGATTGTAATCCATGTAGGAAACAAGGACACTTGGGTACCCTTGGCATGCGTGCATGCCTGGGCAAATAGAGAGCAGATATTTCCCAACCTTTCAATATAGAATCATTTTTTAATTCTAACTGCACCGAAAATTTGGATTTCTTGTCCAAATCTCTTAGATTGATTTAGTCCTCAATAATCTCTCAGCTACAGCTTCAGTACTTGCACTTAACATTTCTTGCTTTTGATTATTCTTATACCCCAAGTGGTTCCCCTTCCATAGTCTCTTCTCTTTTTAAAATCTAATGTACAAGATTATTAGATTAAAATTTCAAATAATCCTCCTTTTACCATACCACTCTTTGCTGCAAAGTCTCTGCTAAATCCCTGCTGCTTTAAATATAAAGTTTAAATTCAGTCTGACTGAAAAAAAAATCAAAGTTTTTCATAATGTGCTGAAGGAATAGGGGTAATGTGGGCTAAAATTGGGAAGTCAATTGAGACATCATCACCCAGGGATACTTTTACCTCTTCTTCCTTAAAGTTGTACAGGATTCCATTTGTGAATGCTAAGAACTCTGCAGGGCATACATGAAAAATGGAACTGCTTAAACCAATATGACTGAGAGGTTATTTCCAACTCTACTCCCTCTGGTACTTGAATGAGATTGTAGGTGCCCTGAAAATGGAGACTTGGGACATTCTGACTCACTGTAGGGTAAATCAATAGGTGTGGAAGAGAAGGCTAAGGAACTTTCACACATCTGTACCACAATGAAACCATCATAGTAGAACCTGAGTTTCCCACCCTTTTCTTTCAAGGAGCTTGGGAGAGGATTGGTGGACAAAGCTAGCTTTCTGCATTGCCAGAAGGCTATGCATTTCCAAGGAAAGAAGTAATGGAATAAGGAAGGTCAGATGGGTCACAGTGAACTATTATTGCTCCCATCTGCTGATGACAGCAGGAAGCAGATCTCCTCCTCTCCTCAGTAAGCCCCAGTAGCCCATACAGAAGAATCCATACACATCCGGGTCCAGTAAGCAACAAGAGGTGGCCTGATAGCTTGTGATGCTTTGACCATAACTGGACACAAAGTCAATTAAGCAGGCTTGGCTCCTAAGAACAGTGGTCTGGGCCAGTTCATATCCTTAAATCTGTAGTAAGGCCTTCCTGGCTCCATATCTGGAGCTTAGGACACGCCATCAACTCTAGACAAGCAGGTGTAATCTGATCACATATTAGCCAATGGTCTCCACCAGACTCACAAAGTAGACCTTTGGTTGCATACATTTGGGCAGAGTTGTGGTCATTTGCTTAACATATGTTTATTGAGCAACTATTATGCGCCAGTGATTTAAATGCTGGGGATACAATAGCGATCCGAACCTAAGTTGATGGTACTTACAGAATATTAGAAAACATAATCAAATAATCACACCAATGAATATAAAATCACAACTGTGACAAGCTTCAAAGGAGAAGGACATGAGTTTATGGGGTTCCAGTAGGGGGAATTCCCACTAAAGCAATGCTCAGCTGAGATCTGAAAAATGAGTAGGAATCAACTAAGCACAAGAACTGAGGGAAGAATATTCTAAACAAGAACAGCATATGCAAAGACCCTGTGGTTAATAGAACTGAATGAAGGCCATCATGCTGGAAAAAATTGAGTGAAAGGAAACCTGGTATGCGGTGAGGCTTGGGAGCCAGGTAGAGGCCAGATGTGTAGATGAGATAGGTTATTAAAGAGATTTCTGTTTATCCAATAGAAACAGGAAGCCATTTTGTAGTTTTAAGCAGAAGATGTCACAATCAGATTTACATTATGAGGATGTCACTTTGTTGGCAATGTAGAGCATAGATTAGAGGGAAAGTGGTCAGAGTGGATGGAGGAGGACCAGGCAGTAGATCATTGCAAGTCTAAGCAGGAAACGGTGTTTGCTTCTATTAGGGTAAGAGTGGTAGTGGTGGGGATAAGTAGATAGAGTTGAGTGATATTTGAAAGATAAACCATCAGAATTTTGTGATGACTGGATATGGAGGTGTGAGATTGAAGAGATGGTCTGAATGACTCCTAGATTTCTGGGTTGCATACCAGGATTGATAGAGATGTCGCTCACTGAGGTAAAGAAACCTGGAAAAGAGTGGTGCTTCTAGTTCTGGGGACAGTGAGGTGAACAGAGCAGGAGTACCATTTTGGACATGATGAGTATGAGGTCATGTGGTAGGCAGCCTTCAAAATTACTCCAATGACCTTGCTTCTTGGCGTACACCCCCTTATGCAATTCCTTTCTCTCAGGTATGGCCGGACCTAGTGTTTTGCTTCTAATTCATAGTATGAGGCAAAGCAATGGGACATCACTTTGGAGACTAAGTTAAGAAGATTCCATGATTTCTATCTGCCTCACTCTCGCATTTTCTCTGTCTCTCTCAAAACCCTCGCTCTGGAGGAAGCCAGCTGCCATGTTGTGAGTATTCCAGTGAGAAACCCACATGGCAAGGAACTAATGTCTCTGAGCAATGGCATCAAGGACCTGAGGTCAGCAGCTACATGAGGGAGCTTTGAAGCAGAACCTCCCCCCACCAAACCTTGAGACACCTGTCCTGGCTCAATTGCAGCCTCATGAGAAACCATGAGCCAGAAGATCCAGCAACCCACACAGGTTTTCCTGATCCACAGAAACTATGAGATAATAACTGTGGTTTTGAGTGCCAAGTTTGGGGTAATTTGTTACCCAGAAATTGATAATTAATACAAGTGACTTCAGCTGTTCAAGAAAATATGTTAACTTGAAATAGACATAGGTCAAGAGCTTAGAGAAATCAAGACTGAATATATAAACTTGAAATTCATGTGAATTACAAAGTGAAGGAGAGACAAACTGAGATATTGAGGGCCTCCATACTTTACTGACCAAATAGAGATGGATGGTTTGGCAAAGGAGATACAGAAGGAACAGACAGAGAGTAAAAGCAAAGACAGGAGAAAACAGAAATCAATCAGGGGAAGATTTTCAAAAAGTAGGGAATGGTCAGGTAAGATAAATACTAAAAAATGTTGGTTGGTTTTAGTATGAGAGTAATTAATGATTCCGGCAAAAACTGATGTTATGGAATGACTGCAAGCCAGAAAGGTGTGCATTGAGGTTGGGAGAAAAGGAAATGGAGACAGCAATCTTACATTGTTCTTTACAGAAATTAACATGTGAAAGTGAGAAGAGAGATCTGTTAGTAGTTGGAAGTGGATGATGATGAGATAGAAGTGAGGATATATGAATAAAATGGGCAAGGGTTCAGGTGACAGAAAAACATTTAATATGTGAGAGAAAGAAGAAATAATAGATAATGTAATATTCCTAGGAAAGAGATCATTTGCTCAGAAAGGGGGGAAAGGGATGTTGGAGGCTTGAGTAAAAGCATTGAGACAGTCACTGTAGAAAATGCGAAACTGAGAGGTCAGAGAACTGCATTATTTTTTTTTGTGCAGCATGAGGGCCTGTTTGGAGTTAATGACCTTGAACTTAAAGTGGAATCAATCTGACCTATTGGGTTACACTCAAATGCCTGGATGCAGTCACGGGGAAATAGATAATTGGGTTCATCAAGATATAGCTCTTAGACAAACAGAGACAACAGAGGGACAAAGGAACCTAGGGTAGATGATGAAATGGGACAAGAGAAATTCAGGGACTAGAAGGGAGTATAGAAATGTAGTCCATGAAATCCATGCTGGATAATAAGTAAGGAAAGGAGAGGATTGATGGATTGTGACTTAGTGGCAGACAAGCAGTACCAATGATGCAGAAGAAGAGTTGGTGTGTGAGCTGTTGAATTAGCAAGATGGAAGAGGAGGGGGTTGTGGTCAAGCAGAGCAGGACTTGAGTTCATAATTTTGGAGGAGTTGCATTATAGGTGGTGGCAATGCCCCAAGAATTTCTAAAGGAGTAAGTGCTGAAGTGGACTGGAAATAACTGAAGATGGAAGGAAGGCGAGTGCCTGAGTGGCCATGGTGTTTCACTCACCAAGACTGACGCAAGGCTTAGATGTAGAGACAAGCCACTGGCTTGTCCCATGGAATTGGGGGCTCAAGGTCAATTTCCAGTGTAATAAATGATAGGGTCCCCAGTAGCTGACAGCAACGATGGGGGTGGAGAACAATGGCTAATGGGCATGAACACAAAGGAGGAGGACTTCAACAAGAGTGGAGGTGTGATGGTAGGAGATTCTTTGGCAGACATTGCTTGTTCTCTGACTGATATTTTACCCTATTTATTTCTTACTAACAAGGTCCTGATTCTTTTCTGGAGGGCAGTGTGCTGGCTAAATATACTCCCCTTCCTTGATTCCTTTGCAGCTAGGGATTACCCGGTAACACACTTATAGCCAGTAAGACAAGCTACATTTCTCTAGGAATTCTGACAATGTTTTGCTTTTCTGCTGCTGACAGTGCTCCTTGGCATCTCTTTCCTTCCTGCCTGGAATACAGACATGATGACTGACTGCAGCAGCCATATTGTGACAAAAAGATTATAAACATGGAGTAAAAGCAAAGATAATCACAAGGACGTGAGTCCTGATTTTGACTGCTCACTGGTTCAGCCATCCGTGTCCGGACTTCTGATTATCTAAGGAAAGATAAATCCTACTTAATCATACCAGTATTAGTTGATTTTTCTACATATTTGTAATAAAATACATTCCAATAGAGACAGCAACCCACCTTGTTGGCCGGAAATACAAGAGTAAAATAAAATAAAAAGCTACCACATGAGAGAGCTACAGGGGTCATAGTACCTTTAGGGAAGAAGCTGGCTTCAGCAAAGTAGGAGGCAGAGGTCAGAGAATGCTAGAGAAGAAACTGAGCAGGTAGGCCTATTTGCTAGTTATGGAGCAAGGATTTAAGAGGCCAGAGTGGAAGAGAATGAGAAGGAGAGGAGGGGTAGAAGGCTGGGAGAAAATGATGTACAAAGCTTCATGAAAATGATAGTTTATAAGAGGGTCAAGAGGCCGTTCAGGCGTACGGGGGAGGGTGTAGTGGTTATGTTTGGACATTGGCGTATGCAAACCAAAACGAGGGACATAATGGATTTGGTCTCCAGCTCTCTTTGAGGGCAGAAGCCTGTGTCATCTTCCCAGAGGGATTACCAGGTTGCACAAACGGGACCATCATCTTTCCACATCCTCATTTAGGCAAGAAAAGAGAAATGTCATCCCTTCAGCCTCTCTGGGGAGTCAACAGGCAGGTTCAAAGCTGTGAAAAGAAACCTGGCAATTTCTCTGGATTCCCTCCAAATCTCTCCAGGGGCAGGGGTAAAAAAGCAGCCCCAGGGAGTGGGAGAGACTGTAGGTCCCCAGGCCTGCTAGGACAGGGTGAAGGCGCATTTTGCCCTTTCCTCTGATAATTGGCCCACAAGGGCTGTTACCTCCCTAAGGAGGCCAGTGTTCCCCTCCCTAAACCCTCGTAGTCCCAGAGCAGAGTGACAGCCGTGTGGCTGCTGGATCATCCCCGTTGCCATAGCAACAGGCTCACCCCTGGAACTGTGGGTTCGTGGCAAAATGATCAGGCCTCTCTCAGAGGTCGCTGATGTGGAGTCGACCAGGAATGCAGGCCACGTGTGGACACGAAGGCCCAGAGCCAAGAATATTCGGGGTGGGAATTTATCCCAAATAGTCAAAAGCCTGAAGCTTTCAGTACAAGGTAAATCTAAGAGGGAGCCAGGGGTCAAAACAGAAGGAGGCAGAATTCAATCATCACATCTAAAGGACATCCCCAGGATGGACTGGGGGCGGGAACTTCTTGAAGTATAAGTTCCATAAAGGAAGTGTCTCGGAGAGTTTTTCACTATATTTCCAACGTGTAGCACAGAGCATGCCACAAAGCAGTATATTAAGAAATGTGTATTGAATGAATGAGTTCCTTAACAACCTTCCTGGTCCTTGCCCACTCCAGGTTATTGGACCCTCTGTGAGTGCCATGAGCATGGTCCTGCTTCTTCCAAGATGGAAAATAGTACCAAGATCCAGCACCTTTACCTCCCACCCCCACTGGCCACTGAGGACACCTCTGACCAGAGAGGCCTGGTGTTATTTACGTGGGTGGGTCTTTGGACACCAATGCCAGGCAGGACAGGGACAAGATTTCAAATATGTCTTTAGGCACTGCCGTGGTAGCTTCTCTCTTCCTTGGTGATGACAGAGTGGATTGTTTTTTTGTTTTGCTTTGTCTTAATCATTTATTTCAAATAAAAGCAACACATTCACAGAGTGAAAATTCAAACTGCACACAAAGATATAAAATGAAAAAGTAAAAATCTTCCTCCTTCATCTCCCTACAACTCCCATCACACTTTCCCCAAAGTATTCGCAGTAACAAACTCTTAGGTATTCTAGGAATTTCTAATGCATAAACGGGATCATATTCTGTAATATTCTGTTGTACTGCAATTTAATTTTTTCACTGAATATTTTTTAGAAATATTGTTTATCACCACTTGTAGATTTAAATTCCTTTTTTATATACAATTTTTTAATTAGAGAAGTTGTGGGTTTACAGGAAAAGCATGCAGAAAATACAAAATGCCCAGATAACCCCGTTATTAATGCTCTGCGTTAGTGTGGTGGATTTGTTACAATTGATGAAAAACATTATTATAATTGTACTACTAACTATAGTACATTTGGGTTAACCAGTTGTATTGTACAGTCCTATGGCTTTTTTTTTTCTAATTTTTATTCTAGTAACACAGATAGAACCTAAAATTTTTCCTTTTAGCCACATTCAAATATATACTTCAGTGCTATTATATTTACAATGTTGTCTTACCATCACCACCATCCATTACCAAAACTTTTCTATCACCTCAAACAGAAATTCTGTACTAATTAAGCCTTAACTCCCCATTCCCCAACCCCATCCCAGCCCCTGGTAATTTGTATTCTAGCTTCTGAGTCTACGAATTTGCTTATTCTAATTATCAGTGAGATGACACAATATCTGTGGCTTTACATCCGACTTATTTCACTCAACATGATGTCTTCCAGGTTTAACCATGCCCTTGCATATATCAGAACTCCATTCCTTCTTATGGCTGAATGATATTCCATTGTATGGCATCTCCTATTTTATTTATCCATTCATTGGTTCCTGGTGGGTTGCTTCCATCTTTTGGCAACTGAGGACTTGGCATCCTTCACAGTTAAGTCCTGTAGAGGCTGTGAGAGCTGTGGCTATGCCGTAGACGGTCTTAAAGATTTCCCAGTTACAACAGCCTAGGAATGAAAGCTAGGGCTATGATAATGTATTCTACTTTGATTCACAATTGGAGAAATGTAACATCCCTCTCCTAATAGCCTATATAAAATAGTATATACGTGCATATCTGCTTTTAATTTTTCATAGCACTTACCGCAACTTGAAATTATTTACATATTTGTTAAATTGTTTTTCCACCACTGGAATATAAGGTCTTTGAAATCATAGGCTTTGTCCATTTTGGTTCCCACCTAAATAGTGGGTGTCCAACAGCATTGAATGGATGAATAAATTACTTCTGGATGTCGCTAGAATGGATCCTCTGTGTGCCGAGGAACCTCGTTCTCTGGCTGCCTTGTAAAAGGCCCATTTCTTCCTCACCTGCTCCAACTTACCATGGGCATGTGTGCAGCTATCTCCTCTGGCCTCTACCACCACTGCCAAAGCTTTGCTATCAAAGCTCCCAGTGCCATTACCCACCCATATCTGCGCAAAGCACATGCACCGAGGCTGTTCAGCTGGACCCAAGCCTGCGGCACCATTGGCCCCGATAACATGCCAACGTGGAGATGCCTGCTTGTCTTCCCTGCTAATGAGAAGGCAATCTCTCCCCACCACCACCCTTTGTCTTATCCACATCCCCAAACAAGGCTGCCTTGAACTTCCAGATATTTTTGAGCAAACAATTCTTTTTGTTCTTTGCAGGTAGTCTTCTTGCCTAGGAATCTGGCTTAAGTTCACCTGAGTGAAAGGCACAATGCTGTTCCCCAAACTCTCTTTGTTTCCAAACCACAGGCATCGATATTGGTCCAGGCTTGCATGCATGGCTCCCCGCTCCCCTACTCCCCATCCAAAATATATATATGTATACATATGTAAAGAGATTTATTTTAAGGAATTGGCTCACATGACTGTGGGGGTTGGCAAGTCTCAGAGTTATAGGGCAGGCCAACAGGCTGGAAACTCAGAGCAGAGTTGATGTAATTGTGAGGCGGAATTTCTTTGGGAAACCTCAGGTTTTTGCTCTTGAGGTCTTCAACTGATTGGATAAGCCCCCATCCCACCCCCCATCATTGTTGAGGGTAATCTCATTTACTTAAAGCCAACTGGTTGGAGATGTCAATCACATCTACAAAATACCTTCCCAACAACAGCTAGGCTTGTGTTAGACCAAATCACTGGACACCATCGCCTAGCCAAGTTGACACATAAAATTACCCATCACCATAGGATTTCACTTGCTGACCCTCTGTGGTGGGAGGTGTTTTATGACTAGTTGCGGACAGTGAACAGTGAGCAGAAGCAACGAGTATCACTTCTGCAGAACATTTAGTTGCAGGTGTGAAATTCCGCAGGGCTCTTTCTTTCTGGTGTTATGAGTCAACATGAGAGGGGACTATTCAGCAGAGAAGACACTGGGGGACACGTGATCACATTGGAGTCATTACTATAACCATCCACTGTAAGAAACAACCCTCAAGATAGTGGCTGCTCCATCAGTCTGGGTCCCTGAGAGGCTAGAGGAATAGTCCCCACCGCTGACTGGGGAAGGACATGTAGAATGAACAAGAGAAACATCTCTTAGTTTGACTACTGAAGTTTTGGGGTTGTAACTATGGCACAGCCTAGCCTATCCTGATCAGTATATCTCCCTTCCTTTATTCTATTTTTTCTCAACAAGTAATTGATAACTTCCAGGAGGCCCTGAAACCTTCTTTCCTGGCCAGGAGCCTATGGGGGCTCTAGAGCCAGGAAAATTCTGAAAAAATGACCAGGGTCACACTTCAAATAATGCACTGTCATATGGCTATATCCACACCAGCTTAACTGTTGGAAGTAGGACTCATGCAACCATCTATTTAATGAGAACAGCACAACCTCTAGAAATGTTGTTCTCTACTACTATACTGGAAATACAATAATCTGGTCAGCATTCGGAGCTATTCTTGGGCCATGTTTTTAAGACATAGGCACACATTGCCACTCACTTGCTCTTGCATTGATTAACTTCTTCCCTCAATATATTAAGCAGAGCTAGACAAGCTCTGGCCCTTAGGGCAGCTAACTGTCCTCTCATTTTCCTGACTCCTGGTGGCTGAGTAGGTCAGTGAACTTGAGACCTTTCCTAGTTACTCTATTTCTCTATCTCTTTCTCTCACTCTCAGGCTCTCAAGATTTGGATTAAAGGGTGCATGAGAGACACAAAAGCCCCCTTAGATCTCCACATTTTACCTGAGCTCATTTGTGGTGCTATCTGCACCTGCACAGTGGCGATTTATATTGTGTCAATTTGCTAAATTGGAATTCCATTTCCCCAATTTCCCTTCCCTGCATAGTGCTGGGTCTGCACAGACCTCAAGGAGCCATTTTGTGTAATACTGGGATAGTGGACATGGAGCAGCTGATGCATCCTTCTCACACTTGATGCAGGGGTACCAAGAGCATTGCATCTTGTGCACGTGGGCTCACAGCCTGGAGCGCAGCTCCTGCAGCTCTTAGACATGGCCCCCCGCTTCTCTTGCAGGACTCCACTATCATCAAAGTTGGGAGTTTGGAGGCACTGAGGACCAACTCTGGTACCAGTCTGTCCATGTGCATTCTAGTTTGGTCTTCCTTCCCCAGCTTCACATCCAGTTTGCCTTTCCAACTCCCTGCCCTGCTGTCCTCAGGGTCAGCACCAGTGCAAAACCAACAGCCTCATCTAGGCGTGGGTTAGCCAGCTCACACTATTGTGTCAGGGACTGTTGTATCAGGGAGATTACACCATGCCAACCCTGAGGGACAGCTGGCAGCCAACAACTACGGGACACAGAGGTATGAAAAGACAACCCCTTTCCTCTTGGAGGCACTAACTTTGTGGTACAATTTATGAGCTTCCTGTGGGATTGGGCTGAAGTTAGACCCCAGCTGAGACTACATTCTTGCTTAGCTCCTTACCTTGTCCTATCCTGCCTCCCTCCCTCCCTTTCTCCTAAGAGTTCTCCCTCAATAAATCACATGCCTCCAAAACCCTGTCTCAGGTTCTGCTACAAGGAAACCCAACCAGAGGTGTGTGAGCAATATCTTCACTTACAATGAGGAAACACGGGTAAAGAAGGTTAGGAAATTCTCAGAAACTTTCCGGGACCACACTGTGCTACCAGGCCTGGAACCCAGGTGGTCGGAGCCCATGTGTTTTATCACCACTCTTCATATGTAAAGAACGATATGTATCAATGTGTGGTATGTTTCGTTCTAGCCCCCTTGCTCAAATGTTGAGAATTCAGTCAATTAGAATGATCCTTGTGCTTCCATGAGTTTATAAGCTCATGGAAGACACAGTCACAAGTAGAAGGCAGTGGAGATACAGACACATGTACAAACCCACACACATATATATATGCACCTTCATACACAAGCAAACTAAAAAAGAATATGATGGACTTTATGTTCTAGGAATATATTTTCTAATGGAAGAAATAAAAGACTGTGAACATTTTAGATATTTTAACCATATACATATATTTCTTTTTATATTATCAATAGAATTTTTTTTGTTTTTCTACGTTGTGCTTCTATATAGTGAGAAGTTCAAAAGCACAGAGATAAATACACAAAATCTGATTCATAGTTTTTTTTAAAGGATATTTACATATCCCAGAAAATAATAAGGTTGCATAATTGAGGCTAACATATATAGTCTGATGAACAGAAAACAATTTAAAACTGCAGATCGTTTAAGGAAGTAATAATATGAACCTTAAATCATTAGATAGTCATTTGTTCTCATATAATTATGTTATATTTTCTAATTACTGAATTCCCATAGAGTCTGTGCTAAGGCTCTGCCTTTTAACTTTTCAGAAATGCTATGTTTTGCTTTTGGATTCTGTAGCATCTGCAAATAGGATGTTAGGTCTCTGAGCTCAGAATTGAATGCAAAGAACACTGGACTTGGAGTTCTGAGTTTGAATCACTACTTTATAATTTTCTAACAAATGGCCTTGGGCAACTCACTTGAACTTTTTGAGCTTCAGTTGTCTGTACAAATGGAGGAAATTATATCTGTTTCACAGGATTTTTGTGAAGATTGAATAAGGTAACATTTGGATAGTGCCTAGCACAGTACCTCAGAGGAAGAAAAATACAGGACTGGATAAGCCCAATAGCTAATAAACAGCACAAGCAGGTGTCGATTTGCTACAAGATCTGAGATAATGGAGGACCTGACCCAGGGGAAGCAATGTCCTAAATGAGGGGACAAACCACAGCCTCACCCGTTTTTGTAAATGTACAGCCACACCCATCATTTAAATATGTCCGTCGCTGCTTTCCTGCAGGGTTGAGTAGTCGCAACGGGGTTTATGCCTGCAAAGCTGAAAATATTTACTATCTGACCCCTTACAGAAAAAAGTTTGCTGACCCCTGTTCTAAGGATCACTGGGACAAATGCTCATGCCATTTTTTTTTATTTATTTATGAAACATAACCACATACAAACACAGACATTCTTACCATATGATCATTCCATCCTTGTTATATAATCAATAACTCACACTATCATCACATAGTTGTATATTCGTCATCATGATCATTTCTTAGAACATTTGCATCAATTCAGAAAAAGAAATAAAAAGGAAACAGAAAAAAATCCATACATACCATACTCCTTACCCCTCTCTTTCATTAATCACTAGCTTATGCCATTTATCATAGCTAGCCACATCTTATGTCTGGAATTCACTCCCTAGTAAGTTTTCACCTAACTTCTTGGAGTCTCATTGCCTAATACTCGAGTACATTCTTCTTTAACTTTTTATTTTGAAAAATAATTTCAAACTTAAAGAAAAGTTGCAAGGATCGTACAATGACCTCCATATGCCCTTCACCTAGACTGACTGATTCACATTTTGCCACAGTTGCTGTATATAGATTATTATTATTATTATTTTAGTTTTCCAAGGCTGCTATAAAAATCCCACACCCTGATTGGCTTACACAACAGGAATTTATTGTCTCACCATTTTGAAGATTAAAAGTCCCAAATCAAGGAATGGACAGGTCATGCTTTCTTGGAAGTCTGCAGCAGTCACGTAGTGCCTTGTGGCAATTGATCGCTGCCTCCATCCTATGGAGAGCTCCTCCTTCTCTCTCCTCCTCTGGCTTCTACTTCCATGTCCACATTTCCTTTGTTCATAAGGACTCCACTCATATGAGTTTAACCCTCCCCCCTCCCCAGGTCCCTCTGGCCTCCTTTAAATAGGATCTCTGAAGTCCCTATCTACAAATGAGTCCATATCCCTCCCATAGGACCCAGGGTTGCGACTTGAGCATGTCATTGAGGGTGATGCGAATCAATCCATTACAATCATTGTTATTGCTATTATTATAATTGATGCCGGCAGTAGTAGCAGTAGTAGTTTTGGTGGAAACATTTGAGAGGAAGTTGCAGACATCATGATCTTTTGTCCCTAAATACTTTAGTGCATGTTTTCAAGAACCAAGACATTAATTAACATAACTGCAGTAAAATGATCAAATTCAGGAAATTTGACATTGATTCAATACTATTACCTAATCCACAATCTATATTCAAATGATCCTAATAATGTCCTTGACAGAATTTTTTTCCCCATCCAGGATCATATTTAGTTGTCATTTGGTTACCTGTAATTGTCATGTTTCTTTAGTCTCCTTTAATCTACGAAAGTTCTGTGATTTAGCTGTTGTTTAGAGTATCCTTCAGCTTGATTGTGTCTAATCATTTCCTCATGATTCAGTTTATGTGATTTTGGCAGGGATACCACAAGAGTGATGGGTGGTGTCCTTCTCAGCACATCACATCAGGAGACACGGGCTGTCACTTTTTTCTATTATATTTATGGTGCTTAATGCATTGTCTTTGGCCACCTGGTTAAAGTTGTGTCTTCCAGGGACTTCCACACTGTACAATTACCATTTTTATTTGTTAATAAAGAATATATGGAGAAGTGCTTTCAATCTGTTAACTATTCTATCTTTGTAAAGCTTTCATCCAATGGTGTTAACATCGATTGATGATACTTACGTATATCAATTATTTCTATGCTGATTACAATGGCAATTCTTCTAACTCTAGCATTCTACGTTCATTAGCTGGCATTCTGGAAGAGCTATTTCTTTTCTTCCTTTGTATCTTGGTTTATATATTTATTATCTGTATGGACTCAGATTTTTCTTTTTCAAGTTGATTTACATACAATATAATGCACCACTGTAAGCATACATTTTAACACATTTTGACCCATTTATATGTCCTTCATCACGATCAAGATACAGAACATTTCCATTACCCCCCCTCAAAAAAAAAGTTTCCTTGTACCCCATTCTAGTCAGTTATCTCAGAACCTTGGGGCCCAGACAATCATTGATCTGCTTTCTATGTCTATAAATTTGATTTTTTTTTCTGGAATTTCTTTTAAATAGAACGATACATAGGTATTCTTTTGGTTCTGGTTTCTATTTAGTGCAATGCTATTAATTGAGATTTATTCATGTTTTTGCGTGCATTAAGTATTCATTCCTTTTTTGTTGTTTATTAGGATTTTACTATATGGATATACCGCAATTTGTTTACTCACTCACCTATTAATGAATATCTGGGTTGCTTCCAGTTTGGGGCTATAATGAATACAGCTGCCATAAACGTTCATGAATAAACCTTTGACTAGACATATTCCTTCATTTCTTTTGGGTAAATAACCAGGGTAGAATTGTTGGATCATAGGATAAGTGTATGTTTTACTTACAAAATCTGCCAAACGGTTTTCCAAAATGGTTATATCATTTTACATTTCCAACAGCAATTATGACAATTCCTATTCCTCCATATCACTGCCAATATTTGGCATTGTCAGTTGTGATGGTCAGGTTCTGGTGTGAACTTGGCCAGGTGATGGTGCCCATTTGTCTGGTCAGACAAGCATTGGCCTAACCCTTACAGCAAGGATATGTGTGGTTTATTAGATCATCAGTCAGTTGATTGCAGATGCAACTGATTACATCCACTATCAGCTAAGGGCATGTTTTCTGCAAACAAGATAATCCACAGCTGGATTTGATCCCATCAGTTGAAGACTTTTAAGGGAGAAGAGAGAATTTTCATTTCTTTTTCAGACAGCGAGACTCTCCTGTGGACTTCATAGAGACTTCATCAGAGTTGCCAGCTTCACAATCTGCCCTACAGATTTTGGACGCATGCATTCCTGTGGTTCTGTGAGACTGTTATAAATCTCATATTTACAGATATCTCCTGTTGGTTCTGTTTCTCTAGAGAACCCTGACTAATACATCAGTCTTTTTAATTTTAGCAGTTCTACTGGATAAGTAGCAATTTCATTATTGTTCTAATTAGCATTTTGCTAATGACCGACCATATTTAGTATATTTTTATGTGCTTGTTTGCCATTTGCATATCTTTTTTGGTGAAGTGTATGTTCAAATCTTTTCTTTAGGGTCTTTGTCTTATTGTTGAGTGGTAGAGTTTTTTTTTTATGTATTTTGGATGCAATTCTTTAATCAGATACTGTACTTCAAAGTCTTTTATTGTTCATGTTTGTTTTGTCCTATCTGGGAAATCTTTTTTAATTCCAAGACCATGAAGATTTTCTTCTTTGTTTTCTTTTAGAAGTTTTATGGCTTTATCTCTCATTTTTAAGTGTGTAAATGGATTATTTACTTACTCACTAGACTATAATCTAATAACGTCATTATTTATTTTGATGCTCATATTGTGTCAGTCTGACCAGCAGAAGCCCTTTCAAGCCAGCCCCCTTGTCCTTTTGTCAAATTCCCAAAAGGTTTTGAGAACTGCCTTATTTTCTGGCAAGACAATATGTTCCAGGTTCATCCTGAACTTAAATTGCTCCAGCCCTGGAATCAGCCTTTTCGCAAGAATTCCTACTTCCTTTTAGTGTACTTAGAAATCAAGATGTGTGCACTAGGGATGCTCATTGCTCAAGTATCATTGTTTCTAGATCCTTCAATGGACAAAGCTAGGAAATTTATGATTCCTTATATATATCTGTGTAGATTCGTTTGAATTCAATGCAACAAATACCTCAGAATTCTTCCTAGTCTTCTCGCATTTCATATTTTTATCTGTCTTCTTCCACAGTGAGAACCTGGCTCCCCAAAACATCAATACATTTATTCATTTGTTTAATTCAGGCAAAATATATACCAAAAAATAGATTCAGAGTTGCTATAACTTTGAACCAAAAACAAACCTACTAAGCAGAGTTTTTGATATATATATATGCATTTTTTACAATGTTATTGAAATGTATTCACCCATCATACAAACCACCCAAAGTATACAATCAATGGTTTGCATTATCATCACATAGTTTTGCAAACACTGCTATGCTCAATTATAGAACATTTTCATCACTCCAGAAAAGAAATAAGATTAAAAAATAAAACCCAAATCCTCCCATACCCCTTATCCACTCTGTTGTTGTGGTACATTTGTTACTATTGATGAAGGAATATAAAAATATTACTGTTAACTCTGGCCCACAGTTTGCAGTAGATACATTTTTCCCCATATAACCCTCTATTATTAACTCCTTGTAATAATGTCATATGTTTGCTCTAATTAAAGACATTTTATATATTTTATATTTGTACAGTTAATCACAGTCATAGTCTACTGAGAGATTCACTCTCTTATACATTTCCATTATTTTAACCTCTACGTTTCCTTCTGGTGGCGTATGTGATTGCAAACTTCCCCCTTCCAGCATAGTCACACGCCATCCAGCACCGTTAATTATTCTCACAATAACATGCCACCATCACCTCTATCCATTCCCAAATGTTTAAGTTCAACCTAGTTAAACACTGTGCACATATGAGCAACTGGTTCACATTCTTTAGACTTATTCTATAGGCTATATATTACGTCTATGAGCTTCCATATTAGTTGATATCAGTGATATCAAATGACATTTGTCATTGTGTCTGACTTTTTTCACTCAGCATAATATCATGGTTTGTCCATGTTGTCACATGTTTCAGAACTTTATTCATTCTTACTGCTGAGTAATATTCCATTGTATATATATACCACAGTTCGTTTATCCGTTCATCTGTTGCTGGAACTTGGGTTATTTCCATCTTTTGGCAATGGTGCATATTGGCGCTAGGAAAATCAGGTACAAATGTCTGTTTGCATCCCTGCTTTCAGACCTTCTGGGTATATCCCAAGTAGTGGGATTGTCGGGTCCTAAGGCAGCTCTATACTTAGCTTCCTGGTGAATCATGAAACTGACATCCACAGTGGCTGTGCCATTTTACATTCTCCGCAGGAGTGAATAAGTGTTCCTATTTTACCACATCCTCTCCAACAGTTGTAGTTTCCTGTTTGTTTAATAGCGACCATTCTAGTAGGTGGGAGATGTTATCTCATAGTGGTTTTAGTTTGCATGTCCTTAATAGCTAGTGAATCTTAGCATCTTTTCATGTGCTTTTTAGCCATCTGTATTTCTTCTTTGAATAGCCATAGAAATGTCTATTCATGTCTTTAATCGATTTGCAAAATTTTGCTATTCATCTTTTTATTGTTCAATTATAGGATTTCTTTATATATTCTGGATATCAGATATTATCAGAGATTCCAAATATTTTCTCTGATTGAATCAGCTGCTTTTTCACCCTTTTGACAAAGTCCTTTAACACAGAAGTATTCAGATAAAAGTATTCCCATTTATCTGTTTTTTCTTTCATTACTTGTGCTTTGGGTGTAAGGTCTGGGAAACTACCTCCAACTACTAGATCTTGAAGATGTTTCCTTTTATTTCTTCAAGGAGTTTTATGTTATTGTCTCTTATGTTCAGGCCTTTGATCCATTATGAATTAATTTTTGTATAGGTATGAGATAGGGTCTTTTTTCATTCTTTTGGATATGGCTATGCAGTTTTCTCAACACCATTTATTGAAGGGACTTCTGTTCTGTGTAAGTTGTCTAGTTTGTTGGCATGTAGTTGTTCATAGTATTGCATTACAATCTTTTTATTTCTTCAGTGTCCATGGTTTTGATTTTCATTTCCTTAATGGCTAGTGATGTTGAGCCTCTTGTTGGTCATTTGTTTATCTTCTTTGTAGAAATGTCCATTCAAGGCCTTTGCCAATTTTTAATAGGGTTGTTTGTCCTTTCATTCCTGACTAGTAGCAGTTTTTATTTATATCCTGGATAAATTAAACAGCTATCATATGTAAAATTCGTAACAATTTTCTCCCATTTGTAGATTTTCTTTTCACTTTTGTGAAATATCATTTGATGCACAATAGTGTTTAATTTCAGTGAAGTCCTTTTTACCTAGTTTTTGTTTGTTGCTTCTGCTTTTGTTCTCATATTTAAAAATCTCTGGCAAATCTAAGATCATGAAAGTTTCCTTTTATTTTCTTTTAAGGGTTTTTTATTTTTACGTTTTAGATCTTATATATACGTTTTTGGCCCATTTTGAGTTAATTTTTTATGTGGCTAGCAATGTGGTTCATTTCCAGCTTTTTCTGCATGCAGACATCCACTTTTCCCACTGCCATGTCTTGAAGAGAATGTTATTTGTATATTCAAGGAGACTGCCAGCTTCAAGAAGCGATGTGTGTATGGGCGGGCCACGGCGGCTCAGCAGGCAGAGTTCTCACCTGCCATGCTGGAGACCCAGGTTCGATTCCTGGTGCCTGCCCATGCAAAAAAAAAAAAAAAAAAAGTGAAGCTTGTGGTCCTCTGGTGATCAACAACAAAACCTTGGGAGTGAGGACGGCCTAGATTTCCACATCTGGGTCCCCAGCACAGCTGGGATAGACAGGAGGGTTTGTACTGTTCAGGCTTCTTCACACCAGGCCCTCAGAGGAGAACCTGGCTCTGCAGGGCAGCTGGGCCATTTTGGCCTTAATATGTACCTTGCCCCAGGTCAGAGG